>JAOUQW010000004.1:7335179-7347874 GCA_028565825.1 Olivaichthys viedmensis
ACCCTCCCTGCTCCAGGGGCGCTGTATCATGGCTGACCCTGCGCTCTGACCCCAGCTTACCAACATTCTGGGATATGCGAAGAATCAATTTCACTGTACTCTACTTGTACATGTGACAATAAAGGAGCATTCTATTCTATTCTAAATCCAGTGTTCAAATACAGTGTATAATGCACACTACTACAGCACTAAAGCACCACAATGCATAGTATTTCTTTTAGTTCAAAATTCATTTGTCAGAATGGATACTGGATCGGCCAACTTAATCTATAAATGTAAATAAAAAATGTTGTTTAACGATGACCAAAGCCTACAAGTACTTGTTAGTAGTGTATTTAATAAAGAAAATTGCTTTTAATACTTCTGTATTTTTGTGTTTCTAGTTCACTTGCTAATTTGTAACGTTTGAATTGTTCATGGCACGGCGGGTGGTGATGATGATGACCAGTGCCATCCTAAAAAACCTTTATTTGTCCCCAGGATAGATTTCTGCACCAAGCCGATAACATTAAATAAATAATTTTTATTTATTTTTTGCCTTAGATTTATTTCTATCTTTGGATTAGGCAAGTCTGACCCAGAGATAAAAACATTTTGGATGTTGTGGTGTCTGGATCGAATATACGTATGAAATTCCGATATGAATGTAAAGTAAAATTGTGTAGACATGAATGTGCATTTTGTTAATAAGGTATATGTGAATGAAAAGCTTTTCAAAGGCTTTTTAAAGGATGTTGGCATCGGAGGTGTGGAGAACACTTCACCATGGCAATAATAAGTCATCATTTTGAGAAAAACTTTCTGATTGTTTTGAAACACTAATGTTGTAATTTAGATAAACTTTCTCATTATTATGACTTATTAAGTGTAAATGATATAATTTTGTCTTCAGCCGTCAGAAACAAACTTAATACCTGTCGTTTGGGCGTACTAATTTGTGCATGCAATCTCCGTTCCCAAAGTAACTTTCAGGCTTAGTAAATCACATTGCGGGTGCAAAATGAATCGATTTACATTGACACTGCCCTGTATTTTGCACCTTTAAGTAGAAATGGCCCAAATTGTATATTCATTAAGGCAAACGTGCAAAAACGGACGAGACATGTTAAAGACATGCTCATGTTAAAGACAGTCCTCTGTCCTCAGCTTGCACATGTTTTGCGGGTATTGTCAAGTTTGCACGTGTTTTTTACACATGCAAACCTTTAGTAAATCAGGGCGTAGTAAATGTCGGAACATGTTGCCTTGCTAAGCTTCCATAAAGTAGTTAAACTGTATAGAAATCTATGCACTATATTCTTACATTATATACTATGTAACTGGATTTTTATAGAGTAGTAATGTTTCAAATCGAATACAAGTGTTTTGCTCTAAACGTAAATGACAGATCACCTCACGGTACCTCACATCATTGAGCCGCGCCCTAAACTTATTGAGCAGGCTGCAACCACTAAGATCCTGATTTACTAAAATTTCAAATACAGAGCGTTAATTTGCGTGTGCAATCTGATAAATTGCGTGTGCAGTTAGTTGGCGTGTTGCGGGTGATTTACAAAGAATAATTGCGTGAATGATTTCACATGCAATGTACCATGTTTAAATGAAGTTTTTGTGTGTGCTAATTGTTCTTGATAGTGGCGGCAAGTTCAGATCTCAGACTCCCGAAAAAATAAACTGAAACTTGCCACATGTGTGAGTAATTATGCGCCGATTAAAGGCGGTAAGACGCAACGGACAACTGTTCAAAATATGATATAAATATTATTGCACTGCACACATACGATTTGAGTTTGCACATGTTTTTACACACACAAACCTTTAGTAAATCAGTGCCTGAGTGTAAAAAGCATCTGAGAAGTTTAAGACATACAGTACCTTATGTTTCAGTGTTCATTTTGGATCATACGGCAGCTACTGGAATGATGAGATGAAGAGAATCTACTGATGATGCAGCACATCAGCGTAGGGAACACCAAAATGAAGAAGGTTTATTAGGTTTGAGATTTTAACAGCTTTTCATATACCTTTTTCCCCTGAAACTGCTATGAACACTTGCTTTTGCTGTACAAATTCATAACCGACAGCAGCAGGAACTGTAGTCTACTTTAATAATATTTATAATAATAATATAATAATTCTCTGTAGCAAGAGTCTGCAACCAAATTCACAGCTGGGAGAGAAAAAATCACCCATGCGAAGTGGATGTGATTGTGTGATAGATGGTGTCAAAAGGCCTATTTACAACGAACACTATTTTTTACACAAAAAAGTGCACAATGGGATTTTAACATGAACACATGCATTTCTATGAATGCTTGCACATCGAGACCGACACTGCCATACTAAGATGATGCATCATTGGGGTTTTTTCAGTGCTGGCAACAATTTCCGCAAGATAACTTGATGTCAACCTGTCAATATTGTGCACGAGCAGTTGATAACTCTTGTGTCAGAATTCTAAGAGTTGTATGAAAAATGACATGAACCTAAAGGAAATGCTGTGTCAATACAGAGCTGTACCAAAACTGATAAATGGTGCTTTAGTGGTAAAAGCCAATGCAAGTTATAGATTCACATAATTTTAGCTCTTTTATTAATTCAATAGACAGTAATAAAATGTAGGTTTATAGGTTGAAATGACCAAATGCTGCTCGGTATTGGCCAGCTCACTGTAATTTGTCTGTAGCTTGTTCAGGGACGATACAGCAGTGGTGTTTTGAACCCGACCACCCGACAGCTCATTGTACAGTTTAAGCAGATGTATGAGAAGGAACTTCCTGTGTGATTTCTTTGAATAATTGGATGTTCGCAGTATCGCCATCTTTTCATTTTCATGTGTGTTTGGGAGAAGAGTGACAAACTCATTATCATCACTGCTGCTTGTGGACTCCATTTTGTGTTTTCTTTATGTCATGTTTTTTTCAGATGATGGTCAAAATATGCATTGATCTTGATGTAAAAGGTTGTGATGCAAAAAACTAAAATGAAGAAAAAAAAAGATGAGAATATTTCACATTTTCGTGGTATTTAGTTGCATCGTGTCCAGTGTGACTATTTAGGCTTTAATAGGAGCTGACCAGTAACCGGTCACCCTAGAGAAAAACGGCCAAAAGGCCACAAAGCAACTTAAGACCATTTGACCCCTTTAGATGCTTGGCGTCTATGCGCGCATGGCTGAGCACGTCAGAAACCGCAAACACGCTCTTTTACCACACTCTTTGAGCCCCTCTGTCTCCTCAGCATTTAATTGTGACTTGTCAGGGGGCTGTGTGCTGCTCTGATTGGGACCATGATCACATGGCCCATATCCCCATTACAGACCTGCTCACAAAGCTTGCTTATAAAGACTGTGGGGTGAGAAGGATGAGAAAAAAAAGGAAAGAAAAAAGCCATGCCACAATGCCTCCCCTACACTGCCGCACACACAAGATTTATGAGCCTCTCTTCTCAATAAGGGCTATTCATCGAAAGTCACTGAGGCAAGGCCAGGGCGCTGAGGGGTCAGGGAGTGCGCACTTTGACCCCTGAAGTCTGAATCGGAATGACTTTGTGGTTCATGTGTTGAATGGGCCTGAGTGGAGGAGAGAGAAAAGCTGGCCAAAGACTTCTGGGTAATGGCTCTGTGTTTTCCTTTGGAGGGTCTGAGAACAGGGAAAAGTGTTATGAAAGGACATAAAGAAGAAACAGATCAGGGCGGAGGTGAGGAGGGAGGGGATCATGGGATGCTGTCACGCATGGTTAGGTGTGCGATTGAATTTTGAGAGTGGAGGCTGGAGAAAACAGGGCTCACAGGTGTGTGGAAATGGAGAGTAAAGAGCTGAACAGGAGCATCACACTGATCATCCTGAGCAGAAACAGTACTGTATTTATAACCTTTTCGGTTGTAGATGATTCACGTATGACCAGTTGACCCCGGCAAGTCCTCTGTGATTTTTTTTTTACCCTTATCAGTCACTCAGGTAAACTGGGATAGCTGGAGGATTTGCACAGCACACAGTGTGCTCCTTGCTGCATGCTCGTGTTGCTCCAGTAAAGGTCAGCAATATAAATTAAGGTGGAATCGAGTCCCAGTGGCAGGCCAGCTTTTCTTACTGCAACAACAGAGGCTTTCATACCACTATTCCAAGGCTGTACGTACTAAAATGTACTATATGCTTATCACTCTCTGTGTTAGGAAACCACTGGTAAGCTGTTTCAGAATCACTACTAGAGCTTTCACTATTGCTCAGAAATTAAAGAAACTCATTCCTCACCAAATGTATATGCTACACAGAGATTTGACTTGGCAAATCAGTGAAAAATATACAACATATGTAACATATTCAACACACACACTCAGGGGTGGACAAATCATAAATGTAATAGCGAATCCACAGCAAGTGAATGCTCCCACATGCTAGCCAAATGTGTTTTGGTTGCCCGGAAACTCTACAGTTAATTTCACACTCAAATCTAGAAGACCTGACAGTATATTTAGTCAACTTATCATATGGATAAATTCATGTTTGTGTCTTTTTACTTCCTTACTTAAAAAGAGTTAGATGTTATCCTGAAACCATACTTTAAGAGCGACAATCTTGCAAAATAACAAAAAAAATAAGTTAACGTTATAGCTAACTAGCTAGCAACGTTAACTAGGCTAAAAAGTCGTAGTGAATGTAAAGTAATGCAAATGTATACTCAGCTAGTTAGTTAGTTAAGGAGTTATTGAAATTGTATCTGTCTAATAAAAATGGTTCTTACCGATGGCCAGAATGCCACCTTGGTCCTCAAGAATGAACAGTGAGTGACAGTTACGGCATCAAAGGTGCGTCATGCCACCAAAAAATAGATGAACCATTTGTTGTGTGTTGCGATAAAAAATACATGTCAAATGTAACATTTTGTTTAGCAGCGAACGCTAATAGGGAGCAGGACTTTTTTCTCTGGTTGATGGATGGGGAATATCTAAATTACTTGTCTACTCGGCAATGACAAATAAAAATTGATAGCCTGGACATATATAATCTGCTTGTCCCAGGCACCTAGCCTAGTGATTTGTTCACCCTTGATACATATATACATACATACATCATACCACATAAAGTAGAGTCCAAAGGTTCTGTACTTTATCAGATAGGAAAAAAATATTTTGAATCATTCTTCACAAAGTCAAAAATGTTTATTATCTACTGAAAATCAAAATAACTTAACGGTATGTCCACCATTGGTCTTATTAATATGGATACTGAGTCCATATTAGCTGTTAGCCATCAAGATATGACAATAATTAGTACCATGAGCATACACCTGGATAAAATATTAGGCATCAAAATCTTTTAAAAATGCACCGAATGGTGTGTGAACAGGATAATCAGATTTCATACAATGATTTCTAAAACAGCTAAAAGTGGATTTTAAATAACGTATTCATAAATAATAAGCATCAACAAAATGTTCTTTGTTTTTGATAAATAGATAAATAAAAGAGTTATTGTTTGTGGACTCAGATTTTTGGATCCTACTGTATGTACATACAATGACACGTATAAATATGACATATATGTATATATGTATGTATGTGTGTGTGTGTGTGTACACTGTATATCATATTACATTTGACCTTGGAAAACAGTACAGTGTAACAAAATTGCAATAGAACAAGTGCATCAGAACAATAAATAACAAATATTGACCAGTTGCATTGTAGGGTACCCCAAGGCTAAAGGCCCCCTGGGGTGAAACCAATAGAAAACTTTGACTGTGTCATAAACAAATTTTATTGGCCTGGAAACTTGTCACACATTGTACATAAAGGGATGGTTCGAAGGAAAAAATGAAATTCACACAATTTCCCTCTTACCCCAAATGTAGTCAATCAGCCAAGACATGTTTGATGTTCAACATTTGTTGATCATACCACACAACCTGTAGTTGCATAGCAATCATGACATCGTTGCAGATTATGATTTAAAATAAAGTTCACAGCGTAGAAAAAAGTGTGATTTTGTTATTTCAATGGAGTTTACGCGTCACTGACGCGAGCGAGTGAACAAAAATAGACGCGACGCGAGGCCTCGAGTTTGACACACTTCTAACGCTCCTCTAAAGTGGCCGGTGTGGATTGGCACGCTTGTTAAAATGGAAGCGTTACTGCAGAGAGTGACACGCGTCAAAAAAACGCTTCAGAAACGCATCCGGTGTGGATTGGCCTTTAGCACAGTAGCTCTAGTGCAAAGCTAAAGAAGTAAATGTCGGACAGCAAATGTCTTAGTTGATAGGTAAGGAGGACATTTTTCACCAATCTATTCCTTTAAGGGGGGCCAATAGCCCCATGGTACTTTATAAGTGCTAGCATATTGCACATAATAAGACTAACTGATGATCAAATGATGCATTTGAAGCTCAAGTCAAAAGGAAGCACAGTTCATGTGACTCTGCACTGGAACCGATGATATATGAGATATACTTAGCCATTCTGACACACTTCTTTCCTGCATGGGTACAGCCAAATGAGGAAAAATATTTTCCTACCCAGTAAAATGAATTAAAAAGCTGAAGCCACTGCACTGCACATGTCTTGCCCATCTCAAGCCTCTGTGGCCATGGCCGCTAACACTAATTGGCCAAATGTTTGGTTTAGTAGTGCGATGTCAGCAAGTCAAGCTAGCACCAGCATGAACTGAGCGCCTGTTTGTCCTCCCCTGCAAACTCTAAGAAATAAGCAACTATGCTTCCGGTGGTTTGGTAAAGAGCATCGTTTGCTTATTTCACTTTCTTTGATTCCATCTTTTCTTTGATTTCTTTCATCTTTAAATGATTGTAGCTAGTATCAAATGTTCAAATAGCATGTCTTTTTAGCTATTATCTTATTTTAAATCTAATGCAAGTTACTTTCAACTTGTCATTTGATAATGAGAAGCATGGGTTTGCAGTATTTTTTATTATTTTTTTTAATCTCTGGATAGAATCCCTGAGTAAGAAAAGCAGTAAGATGGCCAATTGATTGAGAACATACTCTGACTGAAAAAAAGAAGAAGGAAATGGTCCTGTCAAGGGCAGGCTTTAGATCAAACAGGCAAACATACAGTAATAAGGGAGGGCAGTGGATCGAAGCCGAATGAATAGAGGGTTTGTTCTCTCCACATGTTGCTTTTTTGACTCTGGAGTCCAAGATTCGGCCAGCTGGACATCAGCCAGGTTTATAACAGAATCAACTCAGGGTGACAGCCGTTGAGAGGTGAAGGTTATAGAAATTGCAGACTTTAGTTTTCCCATTTCTTTGAGGGGAAATTCCTCATTGGATGAGGAAAACACAAAAATTGGTGCACGTTTCCGAAAATGTAATAAGTATCTCATTGTCTGAGTATCTAAAATGTCTAATATTCATTATGAACCATGCATGTCATTATTTTAATATGGTAAATTGTACCGTGATGTCATATTTTTTTATTACTTCCAGAATATAAGATTTTTTTTCTTCTAGCGGGTGATTCTACAGCAAAGCAATGTACAGTATATGTTATAATTTTTGCAGTAACCTTATTGTTATATGCCTGTTTGTTAGTGTTTCTACGACAGGCATGCTACTCCAGTAGTTAAGGTAGTAGGCTGGCTTTCTTGGCAAAACGCTAACAGGTTCCACCAGTATGATTCGGAGAAAAGCTATCTGTAGAAATCTTTCCTGAAAGATTCACTGTAAAACTGTAACAATCAAATGAAGACTATACCATATAGACGTCTGATAGTGGTCTCTTTTGGATGCATCTTTTTGTATGCAGCTAGGACTAGGGGGCCAAGCTAACGAATGAAATGGCGCTAACCGAGTGAGCCGAGCTAACAAAGGCCATCCTGATAACTGAGTAAACTGTAAAATCAAAATGCCTTGTACATTAATGCGACTTACACAACAAAGTGCCATAAATATAGATTTTTTTTCAGAGAAGACTTCATGTCCAAAAAAGTCATAAAACAAACAAGAGCAAGTGTTAAAAGGGGTACAGGGCTGTATTTTTCTTTAGATCATGTATTATCCGTCTGATACATCATAGACAGGATAATGCACCTCAAAACTGTTTAAAAATATTTAAGACGTCCGGATATCTAATTCTGGTATGAAATATAGCTGAATGACTTTAAGCCATCCTCGCTAGGCAGTGCAATGCAATGTTATAAAGGGGGAAGTGAGGTTTACAACCCTCAGAAGAAAAGAGTGGAAAGATTTGTCCTCTGTGCAACAACTAATCCACTTGCTGATTTGTGTAAGGCTGAAAGAAAGTCGTAACACATGTCCATGGGATCGCTTTGGGCTAAATGTAGGCAAGCTCCCGCAGTACCGAGAATAATTTATAAACAGACGTATAGAGACGTTTTTCATTGGCTCGCAAGTTTATGAGCCAAGTCTGAGCCAAGGACTGGTTAGGTTTTATGATTCAATGTTCCTTTATTTTCCAAAACAAACAGGCAGAAATGACATATAGCTGAGAAGTCTCGGCTATAGCTAAATTTTTGAAAAGAAGCCAAAATCTCACTTTTCCAAAGCTGACCTTGTGAATAAAAATGTCTCTAGTTTAACAGTACACCAAGTGTGTGTTAATGTCATGTAGGGTTGGACATACGACTCTGCTGTTTCTGGAGATATTCCTTGGCATCAATAATTCAGTTGAAGCAGATTAAGGATTCGTAAACATTTTGTTGGTTGCTATAAATGTTGTTATAAGTCTGAATTTACTTGCCAGAACATCCTTTCTGTGGAAACAGCCTCGGTTTGTTGTGGAAATGCATAGGCAAACAAGATGAACGTCCCTGATATGGCCTTGAACGATGCTCACTGTGATGTAAAAAATGGGTAAAACGGCAGCACAGCAGTTTTCAAGTGTTCATGCATCAAAGGGAGTGGAAATTTACTGTTGACAGTTTGTCCTTAAAGGATCCTTAAAAGCTCAGAGAGAGACCCTACGTGACCTTTCATGAACCAATGTTTTATTTTGCAACTTTATTGCTCAAAATGACAGGGTGTTCCTTTGACTCACCTTTCTTCATGTCACAGAGGAACGCTGTTTACATCCTGATTTACTTCCTGTTTTTACAATTTCAGTTATTGGGTGTGTGATATTTTTTCCTAGGATGATCTGGGTAAATTCATGAATAATTAATGAGTGTGGGGTGGCTTTAAACGGTTGCACCAAGCAACATAGCTTAGTAAAAAGAAAAATCTTTTAACATGTAACATTACCTTATACTGTCATTCAGTGTATTCAAATGTAGATTAAGTTAATCTGCCTCCAAGCAGCCTCAAGCACATATCAAGTACAAATACAAGAGCTTAATACTTTTGAGTCGCCACTTTATTGTAAAGCCCAATTCATTTGGATTTGTTAATTTGTCTACTGATGAAATATGACTCATTCAACAGACACTACTTGCTTAAAGCAAATATGTAACACTTAAAGATGGGAATGCTACCTAACTAACTGCCAAGATCATGGATGTGGTGTTTCCTGTTAATGTCAGATCCTGTTACTGATTGGCTGCAGATGGTGAAAAACGTCCCTCTGTCCGACAAATGTTTTGATATATGATCACTTTACTTCAGCGCTACTAGTTACAATGCACCTTAAGTGCCTGTGTTGTGGCTGAAATTCTATACAGCGCTAGTTTTAAACTAATTACTGTCAATGTCTGACAACTGGTGCAACTGGATGCCATTACGGTACATCCAGTCCTTGTATTTCTATTCATTTCTGATTCTGACCTCTGATACTATGCTTGGATTTATGAATATGGATTACTTCAGGTGAATTGTCTGCCTTTGTTTTGATCCCAGCTATCAATGTTGACAATGACTCATTGAAAAGCCAAAAGAAATAGATATGGCTCTGGCTCCCATTTGTTACATTTTATTTTCACTCTTTTTGTAAAGTATGATTCCCAACCCAGTACAACTCAGGCCACAAAAGGTTTTGAGCACTCATCCTTCAAAATACAAAGTGCAGAATTTCCAAACTCTCAAATCTCACAAATAATAACTTAAGTGACATACAATACTGCAAGAAGCAGAGAGGAAGTGTGCATAAGTGTGCTCTCAGAAATTCTGAGAGAGCTGGAGGTTGCTGGGTAATGATGGCTGTTTCTGAAATTCGATGAAAGGCTTAGAAAGGAGTTGAAATGGAAAAAGCATCTAGCATTATCTGTGAATCTTACACATTTTGACACTCACCCCTCAAATATAAAATACAAATTTCCAAGCCTCCAAAATTCACAAATAATAAGTTGGCCATTCACTGAGGAAGCACAACACTTGGTGACATGAAAAACAGCGAGAAACAGAGAGGAAGTGTGAGTGTACTTTCAGAGATGATGGAAGCTGGAGATTGCTGTTTTAAAGAAAAGAGAGATAACAGCAGAGAAAGAAAGAAGGCTGTCCTCAGAGATGGCTGAATCAATGAGAGGAAGGGAGTTTGCTCATGGAAATGAAGCTCTGAGCCAGCAGGGCGGCTGGGATCTCAGACTAACTGACCGTGAAACATTGTGAGCATTAGGGACACTGCTGAACATTCACACACACACACACACACACACACACAGAAACCGATACCCGAAGGGAGGTCAACCGTTCACCACTGGGCCATTACTCACACACACCGCTGTGAATATTACTTCGGTCCAGATCTATCACAGTCAGACCAAGCTTAAGAAATATGGACACTGGCTAGAGCGCATTCAGAAGAAATATCACCAGTGAATGTTTGAACATTGACCAGAAAAAAAAAAAGAGTGAAGGAAATCTCATGTAGTGCCACGATGCCTTTATCAGAGGCATGAATAAATATTTGGAGAAACTGAATAAAATACCAAAGATATTACAGACCTTTCTGACTATTTAACCCAGTTTGTTTGACAGACATAGAACTCAGCAAAAGGATTATTCTCAGAATAAAACCATCCAGCATTTCAAGACCTTGGAATTATTAGTTTCTATCTGAGAATTCTGTGATTTTCATGATATTGAGCTTCAAAGTTTTGACCGTCAATAAGCAATATCTCAGTGTAAAAATTTTCACATATATTCAGTGGCAGGTAAATAAAATATCTATAACAATTACTATTTTTTGCCAAAAGATTTATAGTTCTTTAGCACTTTAGATCAGAGACTCACTTAATGCTGCAATTAAAAGAATACTCCAGCATTTTTCAACCAAATCTTGAAAAACCTTGAATATCACTTATAATGGAAGTCTAAGAGCAGTTGTTTGGGCAGTCAATAAACCTTTATGCAAAAAAATTATTTTTGTAGAACGCTTTCATAAATTGTTCAGTCAAACTTTTTGTAAATTCAGCTCTAAATCTGTATAATTCGTCTTTTCAGAGATGGGACTGTGAGGGTTGGGTGGATGAGAGAGGGTGGATACAGGTGCAAGCCGCTTTATTACTAACTAAACAAACTGAACGTGAAAATACAGATAATACGGATGAGACATAGGATATACTGAGTAATACAGATAAGACATACACAGGATATATAGACAAGCTACAAGAAGACATAGACAATGTTCGACAACATAGACAGAATCACAGGGGTTTAAATACATACACTGATTAAGGGGGACAAACAGAGAATAGCTGGGAACACTGGTGACACAACTCGGGACGAGACAGGGGCGTAAACAAACTGAAACTACACACAAGCACATGGTGCCAGTTGCCATGGCAACCGCCAACCGCAGCCAGAGAGGAAGTTCAAGGCGGGGCGTTCCTGACAGGGACTTTTTCAAAGGGAAGAATTTGTGGTTATTCATTACGGACTTGGCCAGTATCGCTCAAAATAAACACAGAAGTGCCTCAGTTTCTGCCTGATCATGCATGGATACCACAAAAGCCTTAGAGGAAGCATAATAAATTGTTTTTAACTGTAGTTTTTAACTGTCTAGTGTTGGAAAGTTGGATGAAACTCCATAAGAACAGCTTTGGCAAGACATTCTGGTAAGGTCATGCCTGTCTCGTCCTAAGACCTTTAGTTTTAAATTTGTCTTATTTACATGCATATTTTAAAAGCTTATTGATAGAATTCAACAAGTGCCCTTAGACTTCCATTAAAAAAGAAAGCCAGCCTTTACTGTCATTATACATACAGTACAGTGAAATTATTTTCACTGCATATCACAACTTGGAAGGAAGCTGGGGTCAGAGCCCAGGGTACTGCTCCCCTGGAGCAGAGAGGGTTAAGGGCCTTTTTTGAAGGGCCTAACAGTGGTAGATTGGCCATGGCTGGGAGTTGAACTCTCAACATTGTAACCAGTAGCCCAGAGCTTTAACCACTAAGCCACCACTGCCCTTCCCTCTGAAAGTTTGTTTGAATGAATCATGAATCTGAGCCCCCCGACATGTGGTCTCCCCCAAAGCTCTATTCTTGAAAGAGTGAAAGAAGTTGAAAGAGTGCTTGAGGAAGGCAAAGGTCGTGAGTCCGAGGGAGACAGGAGGAAGAATCTTGGAGCAGACGAGGAAGATGATGGAGAAGCGGAGAAACATGAAGCGAGCGTATCAGATCTCGTCGAGTATTCTGTTCTCTGCAAGGCAATAAGGAAACACCTGGAGGAAGACTTCAAGAGGTACAGAAAGGAAAAGCTCCTGAGGACTGCACAAGAAAAGAAGAGCCTCAAGAAATGCGAGAGGGAGATGGCGCTCTACAGGACGGAAATAACAGCGTTGAAGAACAA
>JAOUQW010000004.1:7363631-7373844 GCA_028565825.1 Olivaichthys viedmensis
TGACCCTGCGCTCTGACCCCAGCTTACCGATATGCAAAGAATCAATTTCACTGTACTTGTATATGTGACAATAAAGGTGACTATATTATTAACTACAATTGCAAAATGTACTGTAATATTTACAAAGTACCATGATACATTACATTTTTAACAAAGCAGTATTAAAAACACAGTTTGCCTAAATAGTTCTGTCACAACAGTCCTAAAATCGTCTCCTATTATTACAGATTTTGTCATAAATAAAGAATAGCTATGAGAATAAGTCAACCAATTCACTGATGCACAACATAATACAGTAATACAGAAAGCTTACATTGAGAATGAGATCAAGAGGCACACATAGGAGACGTACACTTTAACATTAGACACTGTCAACTTAATACTAGTGTCTTAGGTCGCTAGCTAAGATACCTATCTTGGTGCTTAATAGCTTGCTAACATTAGTTATACCATTTTCACTGAGAGAGTATAATATGAAATTATTATATATTTTTTTTCATAATAAGAATTTTTTACCTTATTTTTTGGTGGCTAGGAGTCGTTGGCTAAACTGTAGGCTATGTTGGTTTATCTCTCTCACTAACGTCACAGACTCACGTTAACTAACATTAGCTAGCTATTAGTGATGCTTGGTTTCATAGCTGCTTGCAAAACAAAGCTACTTGTCATGTACACTAAGTTGCAACTAGTATTAGTTACTAGATCAGTGTACGTAATAATCTGGTCTTTGTGTAGAGACATATTTTGTTGAGTAGCGCTAAAATTATGTTGAAGATCTCCTACAGGGCCTCATTGACCAGTGGCGTCAAATTCACCAAAACCCAAGGTGTAACAAAGTCGGCTAACATCAAATCTGACATCACGTAACAATACAAGTATCTCAATATCTAATGTCTGACCATGCAGCAGCCATCAAAAGCTATTTAAAAACATATAAAATATACCTTGAAAAATGCTATCTTTACAGGAAACTGAGACAACATGGCTGGTTTTATAATGTAAACCAATATCGCAAACCAAGATGCCTGGTTAAAATGCAAGCACAAATGTCCTGTCCCAAATTGCGGTCTTGCGGGCCTCGTTTGCGTGTGCCTGCAAGGTCCACAAGGCCACAGCGGGTTCCATTTCACTCTTTGGGGTTCAAAAGAGTATTCACAAACGCCACCTATGGGCCATCAGTGCGCCCTTTGGCGAAGCCCGCATCAATGTAGACTCAACAGTGGTCTCTGACCCAAAACCCTTTGCGATTATTAGCCTGAACCAATCACAGCAGATGGGGTTGATGAGAGAACAACATGGTGGATACAACAACATCAAAGCCATGAAAATTAGTCTTATAGTATCTTTTGTCATTAATTTAACTTTATTTAGCAGCATTAATGGGAACTTATGAGAAATAACGATTAAATAAGTGATTACACTGAGTATGATCAATTACCTTATTTCATCTATAGCTACCTACACATCATTTGATATGGGGCAGGTGTGTGCAAGTAACTGTTTTAGACATGGTATATTATTCTTGATCTTGTGTAATTTCTGTTTTAGTGTAGGGACTGATATATAATGACTATGAACTTTATTCATCTCCCAATAAAAAATGTAAGTTTGTGACTCTCCACCAGGATTGCTGAATAGCGAGCCATCACAAAAGCACCACGCTGAAAAACAACAGGCAACAAGTCTTTAGACCTGTCCCAAATGCTTGGTATGACACTGTTATGCCCTTAAGTACTTGCGCACCATAGGTCTGCACCTTGACGACTTCATCAAAATGCAGACTTGGAGGAGACCTGCAGGGCACCATTTGGAACAGGGCCAAATACTGAACAGGCTCGTTTTTCTTTTCATTGCTACTGACAGACTGGCTAACTCACATACTGCACACTTCACGTGCTCAGTGTTCTCTGTGTTGGCTGTCTCATTTCTGGCAATGGTATGCGCACAAAATTCTTCAATATTTGATGCAATGTTTTTGACGTCGATTCTTTTGCTCCAGTGTGCAATGAATTCATGTTACTATGATCCAATGACGTGTTTTAACTATAACACTGCTAAATGTATAGCCTTATAAATTATCGTTTTACTTTGATCCAGCAACCAATGTGTGGCACTTGTCATATCTTGCCATACCCAAATGACGTCCCACAACGATAAGGCCGGGGTTATAGGCCTTGCTGCATGACTACGTGTAAGCTTGCGGACGCCGCAGCTACGTGAGCATCATTGATCACATACTCGATTTCGAATTGTGTTATTTTTTTGGGACGTGTACAATCGACGTGTTGAATGAACACAGGATACGTATGGTGGCCATCTTGCGTATATTTACGCGTAGTATAACCAGCAAGTATAACCTAAAACAGCCTAAAACAGTTCACTCCTAATCTATTAGCATTGTAACAGTTAATTGCTGTTGTAGATGACATGGGTACAGCATTTAGGTTGTCTGGCTCAGCCTTAGAAATAATACCATTAAAGGTGTTCAAGCCATGATCAACAATAATTTTCTAAAAAGACAGCCATTTAGAGCAGCGGAGAGGATAAAGGACCAGCAACGTCTTAGGAAAAGTTCTCTGCTGTTGGCATGAAAAATATTTGTACAGCTTAAGCCTTAAAGTAAACCCAATTACGGTGGCCTCAAAGCAGTGCCACAGCAAATTAGTGGCTCCAACCTTTTCTCGGCACAGCATAATGAGTATCGAGTCACTAAACAAAGAGGCTGCTTCGGCACAAAGTTCTGTGCTAGACTGTGTGTATGGTGGAGTAGGGGAGAGCGAGACGCATTCAGCTGGGAATTCACACAGAGACAGACGAACATTTTTGCAGATATTCGTGGACGTAGACATATCACAGCCCCGACGATTAAGAGGAGCTCAGCCGAGGATCATCAGGGTGTGTTTTTTTTGCGAATTAGCGAACACCTTTTGGTGTGTTTAGCTTTGGGCTGTGGCTCGACTGAGGAGGCGGTGAGATTACTGACGTGGGAATAGCTTAAATGGCTGTAGCAGATGTTGCACATGACGCAGCGCATATGGCGCAGACGAGGGGAAGGGATATGAGATATGTAAAGGAGCAGTATAATGAGCCATTAAACAGGGGAAAGCAAGAAAAATGATTGAGGAGACGTATCAACAAAATAGCCAGACAGTCTCAGCTGAACCCTATCAGAGTGTTTTTTTAAGTTTGTGTTGTCCATCTAACAAAGTAAACAGCTGCCCAGGTGTGCTTTAAAATTTCAAGTTAACATTTGACTGACATCCTTTTTGTCCGTGTGCTGCACACAACCCAGCAGGTTTTTCTAGCGGGGCCGATTTTGATTTCACAGCATCTGATCCAGATGTCATCAGGGAAATCATGGCATCTGGCATCAAGGCTATAATCAGTATAACCTGCAAAAACAGAGCACTAATATGAAAAGAGGCAGTATAATGAGCTTTTAAAGAAGGGGAAGCAAAAACTTGAACCGGACCCCACACATCTGCAAATTGGCATAAGGCTGCTTTGGCAATAAATGGATTGTACACTATTTTGCACCATTTTAAGCATGCAGTTTGTATGATGCTGAACTGGTAGCTATAAACTTACCATATTTGTTAGCAACACTAGCCTTGTATATAGCTTCAGTGTAAAACTAAAGAAGCTTCACTGAACTTCTGACCACAAAAATGTCTTGGTTGAGGGTCTAATAGGGTAAGTGTAAGGGTCTAAATTTTCAAAACACATACACTTATCTCTGATACTTATAATGTACATACACTAATTGGCCATTTTATCGGGTACACCAACCATATAGGTGCACTTTGTAGGTGTACAATTATTCACTGTGTCAGCCCCTCTCTACCCCATCCAGCAATGGAAATGGACCACCATAGGACCACCACTGAGCAGATATTATTTGGGTGGTGGCCCATTCCCTGCACAGCAGTGACACTGACATGGTAGTGTGTGTGGCGTTGGTAAGGGTTTATGTGCGTGCCACTATAACAGACATAAAAAAAACATTTTTTTTAAATCTTGTTTATATTATAGAGATGATGTTCAGGTTATTTTGAACTAAGAGTAACAAGAAAAAACAAAAAAAGGTGATTTTAGTGGCTGTGTAATTCCCTCCATCTCTTTATTTACACTCCCACCTACACACACACACCTGCCATCAGGAGGGTCCCTGAGCATGGGAAGGTCTTTTGGAGCTCCATTTCCACATGCACACATACACACCCTATACGGATCTACAGTCTTTTCCAATTACAGTCCGATACACTTCTTAATTAGCACCGGGTTTCTCTCTCTCCCGCTCTCTCTCTGGACACAGGATGTTGTTGCTTTGCCATGTTTTACTTGGCTATAGATGTTGCCAGATTGGGCAACCAGTAATGCAGAGCCATGATGCCCACAAGAGCATCAGCTAGCCAAGAAGTGTGTTCTCGCATGGGCCAACATAATTTCACATACTCAGAAAAGGGAAGGAACAAGAAGACACACTAAAGCTAATGACACAGGATCGATGCAGAAATCTATTAGAAACTCATTAGGACGGCCCAGAATCTTGCTTAATGTTGCTTGATCATTTAGAATAAACCACCAAACAGATTGTATATGTGACAATACATCCAGGTATCACAAAATAGAACCACTCATTAGGTTTAGTTCGGGTTAAAATTACCCATTTGAAATTATTCCTAAAAGTGGAACAATACAAAAAACATTTTTAAAAGTTATAACACCATCTCAGCCATGAAGTAACTTACAATAACATACAGCCTCAAATAACAATGTTGCATAAAATGGAAATAAATGTCACTATCATATAAGCATCCATTTTTTAATTTTGGATTGGTTAAAGTTCAGGGAACCAAAATTAGAGTACAAAGTATAATTAGTGACTTTCGATGTCTACATGTTCTTCACCGGGAGTTTCTCTCCTTTTGATGTAAGGTGGGCAGGGCTAATCTTGGGTAAAGCTTGCGTAAGATTCACCAATCACAAATTGTAACACCAGCTTCAATAGTCTCTTCACAACTGAACAACCTCGCGAGCAAAAGCAAACTACAGAGCGAAAGCTAACCGGGTGAGCGTTGTCTATCATATGATAACATGTTGGGTAGGTTAGTACATGTAGGATTGAACAATCCTGATTTTTACTGCATGCTGTGTTTTGTTTAGTTCTGCTTGAGTGGCCTAGCAAGCTGGGAGTCTCGGACAGAGGGATGCCCCATAAAGCGTGTTGATTAAAATATTAGGTCAAGCCCAGACAGTTCTCAGATCAGTCTGATCAGCGAGTTCAGCTGGTGATTGAGCAGTGTTTTTATCATACTTCTCATCTTGGGTTTTTTCATTCAAACTTTGCTGTGTGTTTAATATAACACATAAATATAACTCGAAGCTTCGAGAAGTGCGAACGATGCTGTTACCTAGCTAAGGGTGGTCCAGATAGTCAGTAGAAAGACACAGGTATGGACTACTGTGTGAAAAAAAAAACATGCTGTTAAACCTAGAACACCTTTTAGCCAACCAGATTATGTGACCAGAAATAACCATTGTATAATCAGTATGTTAAGGTCCTTATGTTATGCTATTCATCTCTCTCACTTCTCTTTCTCTCTCACTTGTAATTAAAAAGTAAGACCAGTGTAATGTGCATCATCTAAAGAAAGAGGATGATGTATCAGATATTAAAAGAAATATTGAATGAATGAATAACATTGTAATTCAAATTTATAACTAAGACTTACACAAACTTAAAGCTTAAATTTATAATTTAAACAAATAATAAATTTTAATTTACTGTGGTAACAAGTCACTATGGGAATCCCGTCCTCATCTGCGATGCCTCCGTCCCATCCTATCATCACGTGCCAAGGCCATAATGGCTTCCAGGCTCACCCCCATTGTTAAATCAGAAAAACAATGACTCGTCCTCCATTTCCGCTCTGCAGGGTACAGATGGGAACCGGGATCGTTTCGGCATTCCAGCGCTCTCCATGACGACTACTTGGCACCTGTTAGCAGGCATGGGGTGGCGATGAGGCCAAGGACGCTCATAGAGTCTGCTGTCAATCAGAGCGAATGCTGTAACGGGCACCAATCTGGCTATGGTGTTTGTGTAGAGGAGAAAGGGATGTTCAGTAAGGTCCAAAAGTGGACTGAAAACTATTTTCATTTTATTAATTTATTAACTGTACCTGTACATATTATTGGGTTTTGTAATGTAACTATTCATAACACACATAAAACATACCCTTTTAACTTTTTTGTATATTTATATTTGCATATTGTATACAATATATTTATTTTATTGTAACAATCAGGAGCCAGAGTCAAGACGTACTGTTGTGATCTCTTTAATTAAACTTTTCAATAAATCGGGGTCAACATTCTGAGCTGGGGTCCAGTTCTGTAGCAATAGCTTTCCAACGTTAGCTACTGGTATAGCGTTAGTCAAAATGGCAGAAATGAAGCCGTTTTGAAAGGACCAACACATGCACTCGTAGCTTAAAGTAACGCAGTGTAATTAGCTCACTATGCATAATTACAATGTACTTGAACTTGATCTTAACCTTCATTTATTGCCATACCCTAGCATGGTGTCAAACTCTAAACATATAAGCCAGTTGCGCATTGAAGCCTGGTCTAGGGTCAGATTCCTAATACTTAAACGCTTCGCTTAATCCCTCGAGAGTAAGATGTTAAAAAGGTTGTTGTTTCTTGATTATTTTTCAACAAAATAGCTAAATAATGGGCACATCACAGAACAACTGATGCTGGAAACAAAGAAGACTGCAAAATGCATTGAACACTGCCAACCTGAGCTAACCTACCTGATAGCCAAGGTATTACAATAACTACTAATCACCCCAACAGCCACAGCTACTAGCGTTACAATAATAAACGGAAGACGATTTTGTCACAACTTTCCAAAAGCCATGAGTGAATGGAAATAGATTTCAATGTACTGTATATGTATGTATATGTACAGTATTTATGTGTTTCTGTACAGTTATTGTGTTCCTGTGCTGGAATCATTTGGTTAAAACAAAAGCATTTTTTTTTAATGGAGGCCAAGGCTATGCTATAGAAAAGGCATTCTCTCTTTAAGATTCCCTTGCGTGGCTTATTTTATTTGGACTGCACTGAAGAGCTTGCACAGCTTATATTTGGCAAATAAATGTTTGTTTACCACAGTTATGAATTGGAGGGTTTAATATGCTTTATATAGATTTATCAACAAATTACAAGCATGGAGGGTCCAATCCTCAAACACACGCACGCACAAAGCATTCAGGGATCTTTAATGAAGAAGCTCCAACACTACGGCCTCTTCCTGTCGTCCCCATTGGGAATCTCATCACGAGTGTGCTCAACAGTCTGGAGCTCATCTGGAGGGCTCTTTCCCTGCTAAGAGCTCGCTAAAATGAATGTGTCATCTTTAGCTAGGAACAACAGGGACACAGGCACTTGGAAAACACACACACACATACACACACACACACACACACACAGACTGAAACAGGATTGCATGAGGAGAAAAACATGGTCGAGATACATACATCCAAGAAAGTATCAACACAGACAGACACCAAGAAAAACACATACATACTGTGTAGTAGAGAGAACAAAACAGATCTACATGAGGAGAAAAGTACCAAGGTCAAAATTCCTCTTCACACATTGTGTGACTGTTATTACAAAAAAGAAAAAGCCTGTCTTCCTCCGATTGACTAAAATAGTGAAAGAACAGGTTTTGGGCTTGAGAATCGATTTATCTAATTGGACTACAAACACTTAGGCTTTAATTGAATTTGCGCTGAACACTGGAGTGCTGTAGTGCTTTAATTAAATGCGATCATAATGTACTTCATTAAAAAAATAAATCCTGCGGTTGTGAAATTAGGCGGCAAAAATGTGCCGTTCATCGAGACCTGTGAAACTTAAATGAACCTCTCAGACAGTTATGGAACGAGAAATGCAATGGACGAGAAAAACTAAATGAGGGAGAGACGGCACGGATGACAGAAAGAGAGAGAGCAGGTCTCGGAATTATATAGCCTGGAAAACTGGCAGAGACAAACCACCTTATATGATCTGTGTACACAATAGAAAATAGCTACACATAGAATGGCATTAAGCGTATACACACACATTAAAATCTAAAGGAAAGACAATGTTATACTAGCTGAAGAAGGAGAAATGTGTTTTGGATATCGAGATAAATAGTGAATTATGGAATGAATGAATGATTTAACCCTCTACTGCACAAATTGTGATGTAACATGGTAAAATATCATTCCCACTTTTTTCTCAGATTATTTAGGACCACTAATAAATTCTTTTTTAATGTATTTTACCCCATATACCACATCATAACACATTCAAAAAGCATTGCCTAAATCTTTTATAAAGCAATAAAGCCTTTTATGAAAGGATTCCGTCAAAACTCATGAGGTGACATCTGAGGTTTTATGTAGTAGGTGACTTTGTCTTTACATGAAAAAGAGAATAGAGAAGAGCCTTCAATTATTATGTAGACTGTTCAAGATTCTTACTGTAAATTGTTGATTATCTTGCAAGTTATTTGTTTGTTTTTACTAACATTCATCTTCTATGAAGTATCTATTTCATTCACATTCATGTAGCTGACATATGGGCTGTAGAAGTTGTAGAAGGTATACATAGTTCTTCATAACAGTGCTATAAATGCAAAATTGATTAGCACTTTATTTGAGGACATAAAAATAATTCAGTCAGAAGACATATGAACTTTCTAAATAGGTGAAGTTGTATTGGAATTGCTTTATAATAGTTTTTGGCCCACCACCTCTTCAGTTCCATGCTCCTATATGAAGTATAAGATAGGGTGACTGGGGGATATTTCATAGAAGCTCTCAAAGCTTTATGAATGTACTGTTCAAACTAATAACTTGCAAGATAAGAACAGTCTACACTTAATGATAATTGAGGCTTCTTTTCTCTACTCTTTTTCACGTAAAGACAAAGTCACCTACGACATAAAATTAATGTCACCTCACAGGTTTTGACATAAGCCTTACATAAATTGTCCAACATTGCTTTATAAAAGACTTAAGCAATGCTAACGTCAAATAAAATGTTACCCAGTTTTATTCTGTATTACATTTTTTTTAAACTATTCATTTATCTGGTGAAACAATGGTGTGCACTTCATTTCCTGTGCATAACTTTTTGTGTGCCTGTGCATCCCAGAACTTTATATCTTCCTTTCTTGTCGCTCATAACCAGCCAGTGTGATGTGCAGTCCAAGAGGATATGTTGGAGCGGGATAGAAGTAGAGGGTCCCTTCCCTTTCCTCTTCTCCTCGTAGTCTTTGGAAATCATACCACTGGGGCATCCTCTCTTCTGCTCCAAATCCATGGTGTTCATGAAGATTTGAAGGCACACAGCCTCACATGCCCATTTCTCCTTGTTTCATTATGCATTACAGTCTCACCGGTAGAGGAACCGGCATGTCACTAGTACCAAAACCGGAAAATACAGAAAAGCAGGGGTACTATTTGTTTCGACCTGACGTTGGTCCAATAGAATCAGAAAATTGAGCAGGTCAACCCCTTCCAAATAACAGTTGTGCTCATGCACCGCAGCTGGTCAGAGAATTTGTATAACCTTTTTTTTTTTTTTTTATCTTTCCCATCTCTTAACTTGTGTAACAGGATGTGGTTCAATATATTGACTTGCCACTTGACAAAATCTCTCCGACACTTACCGTTTTTTATGAAACGATCCACAATGAGATCTTCTCAGGTCGGCATGTGACGACATGTTGATGCCTAGTAAGCGGATGGAGTGCACAGTGCCACGACAATGTATGCCAATGTTGTGACAACACAGGCTGCAGAGGGACTGAACCAGTTGTCAAAAAAGAGCTTGAAGTTCTTATGCTATTGGTATTGGTTCAGCCAGGTACAACATTTCCTGTTGCTCATACACTCTTGGAAAAAGGTTCTTCAAGTGTTCTTTCGAAAGTTAAGGGTTCTTAGCTTCCTAAAGAGGTCCTACTTGGAACCCTGTCTGATAGGGCAACACTCTGTTGTAGGGTTTAACATAGAATCTTTAAAGGATTCTAGATTTAACCTTCTTTCGTAGGCATCAGCAAGATTATATGGACATACAGTCAAGCCGGAAAGTCTGCACACCCCTTTCACCTTCTCCACGTTTCATTACATTACAGACTTATTCT
>JAOUQW010000004.1:7394010-7410119 GCA_028565825.1 Olivaichthys viedmensis
CTGTGTTAATAAATTTGCATGTTGAACATCTTGAACGGCTGCATGCAAAAGTGCCATAGTTTCTATTAGACAGATCATTTAATTCGCTCCTGACAAGCATGTCTTTGATGTTTTTGTCCCGTCTGTAGGAGAGTTCCTTAAAAAGGGAAGCAGTCTCGGGATCGTCCAGGAGGATTTTGAAGTTTTTAAGTACAATTTTAGCCACTGTTTTATTAGTTGGATGATAAGTGAGCACCGAAGGAATTCTCTCTGTGTCACACGCGTGCCACCTTGCTCTGCGGTGCGCGTGACCGCTTGGGCCGGTTGCCATGGCAACAGCCGCCATTAGCCACGTGTGCCTGTGTTTGTCTAGTCTCCGCCCTGTCTCACGTTAAGTGTCCTCACCTGCCTCTCGTTCAGTGTCTCTATAAATACCCTCATGTGTCTGTCCTGTGTTGTCGTTCTATATAAATGTCATGCTATGTTTCATGTCACGTTGTGTTGCATGTTTGTTGTTAGTAGTGACAGTAAAGTGTATATGCAGTTGAAGCGGCTTTGCGATTGTGTCCTTCCTGCGCACACCAACCCAGAGCGTGACACTCTGTCTTGGCAGTGGATTGTTTGTAGGTCAGTGCATTTGTTCTCTCAATAGTGGTAACACGGGCCATGGCATCATCAATGACTTTTTTAGGGAATCCACAGTTATAAAAATAACTGCACATTTCTTTACTTTTCTGGAGTACTTCGTCATTCTCACTGCAAATGCGTTTAAGTCTCAGTAGCTGTGAGTAGGTAATAGAATTTTTGCAGTGCTTGCGATGGGAAGAGTTGTACTGTCAGTAGGAATGAGAGTCTGTAGGTTTATAATATATGGTAGTTTTATAAGTAGAATCTTCTGACTTCACTGATGTGTCCAAAAAGGTTATGCTTGAGCCAGGGTGTGTGATACTCCATGTATATTCCAGGGCTGGGTGAAATGAGGAAAAAGAGGAAATAAACAGTTGAAGCTCTTAATATGGTAGCAATGCCAAAGATGTCATCAATGTATCTAAGAAACAGTGTGGGTACATGTCCAGTAAATTGTTCAAAAAACTTTTATCTACCATTATTACTGAAGTACACTGCAGTTACTTCCTGGATTCGTCTTCAGATGTATATATATATATATATATAATTGTGTAAGGGTGACCTACGATAATATGTGATCTTAAAATAAAAAAGAATGTAAAGAATCTCGGGAGCAAAGTGTCCATCAGTTGGTCTCTCTAATAACGACTGTTTAGAAGGGCCCTTTGAAGCAATTTGGAACGACTCTACAAATGGCTGCTGTGAGCGTTTGCCTTTCAAAGTCCCCTACATAGGCTTTATTACTTCAGAATGGACTCCACCGTATGTGTTCTATGCAAAGTCATGCTAGTGTTAATCTGCAATTCTGACCCATGGTTTAGTGTTTTCTTGTGGTTCTTGTTTCCCCTTCCTAGTTTCCTTGTTTCTAGTTTCTACTGTTTGTATTTCAACCCGTGTTTTCAGCTATCTTTTGGTTTTGACCTCTGTCTGTATTTTAGAATTCATGAGAATTGGATTTGCCGTTGATGATCATGTTTGCGTGTGATCTGACCCTTGCTCTGGATACATGCCCAAATGAAGAGACTATGTGAGTACGACTCTGGCTCCCGATTGTTGCAGCCACAAATAAATAGTGAAGCAGTTTTACATTTGGAATTAGTATGAAGTATCATGCATCAGGGCAAATCCCGTTCCCATAATTAATCCAGTTAATGGCTATGATCAAAGTGGTGGTGTTTGGAGTCTAAACGAGGCTACGAGTCACAAATTAGCCAGTTTCAGTTTCTACACACTCATTAGCCCGAGTCTTGCTGGAGGTCAAAGGTCACGAAGTGGCTTTGACACCTTAAATGGACTATAACTCCACTCTATTAAAGAGTAGACAGATGTGATTAAAGGTGAAGTGTGTTAGATCTGATTTCATTAGAACAATGAGTCGACTCTCACACAAGCCCTGAAGAATAAACTGCAGATTATATGAGGAAAGACACATACATTTCTTCTTTAAAAAAAAAAAAGCGGAGCAACTGTTATATTAAAGCCACAAGGAAGTGCAAGTTGAAGAGAAGATCAAAGCGAGCGTTATGGCAAGGTCACGGCGGGCTTACGTCTCAGGTGACACTTAAAAGACTTAGTGGGAGTGAAAGATGTGCTAAGAAAGGGAGCAAGCGACTGCGAACAAAGTTTCGATAAAGGGAGGCAATGTGTGAATTCTTAGACAAAAACACATATGTGCACCAGATGAGGTGAAGTCAGGCTGTGTTCTAATTTCACTCCCATTCTCTGGCTTTTCTCTCTCTGTGGGAGCTTCTGGACGTGAATGCCTCGGTGAGACTTGAAAGCTTTAAACTTTCTTTTAAACGAGTCTTTCTGGACGCTGCTTTTCCAGGGTCAAAGGTGATCGCCCACGGAGAGGCTTGAATCCGAGTCATTTCTCCCCAAGCACTGGTCTGAGTCACCTGATGGAAAATAGACAAAGCATCTTGAGCATTTGCTACTGAGAGTGCAGATCTGAGATGGTCACATTTATAACTATATTCATTCAGATATGAAAGGCACAAACAATAATACCAAAACTGCAGTCTCAGTTGGAAAATTCTGATGGTCAGAGGTGGATAGTGCTCTTTCATAAATGACCCTCTCTACACCACACCATTTACATCCTTTTTTCTGTGCTCCTGGTATGTTCTAGTACAAGCTATTTCCGCAATTATAAAAGACTTATGCCACGTTCAAACGGGGTCGTGTTCACCGTGTTCACAAGAAGATTATATATGAATGGCTCACTTATGTGGTATTCACAACTTCAGAAGTTGAAATTTTCTGAGTTCTTTCTCAGAGTTCACGAGTTGTGATACGATGTTGATGATTCTCGATATGGTGGAACCCATGGAAGTTCGTTTTGCAGTTGATGCTAAATGTAATTAAAGTGTCATTTTAGTTATACAGTTATATATTTTTTTAGTAATTTACCTATACATCTAAAGAAATGGTTTGTTCTTTGTTTAGTTTTGCCTGTCCATAGAAAAGAATTAACGGCTATATGCTAGCTAGTTAAATTGTTAGCCGTTGTCATTAGCTAGCTTAGCATCTATATTCCCCAGTCCGCAGTGTTCTCACGACTTTAATCATTTAACCGTTGACATTTGTACAATGAGCGTATCAAGTGTTTGTCTTCCCATGTCGAAAGCATGTATTCACAAGTTCTATCTAAATTAATTATTAATTTTAAACTTTAGAACTTTTGTGGTCTTCTTGTTTAGTTCCTGGTTTCTCCTTTTCCATACCCCCGATCATTGTTTGTCTCACCAAAGTTTGGTTGTAATCTTGCCAGAATTCGTAGTCGCGGTGAAGAATATTTAAAAGAACGAGGTTTGCGACGGTGTACTTAGACACTGCGACACAAAGAAGAGTCACTAGACAGGAGAATGACATAACTTTGCTCTATTGTAGGCTATTCAGTAGCTAGCTGATAGCCTGCTAGCTAATCAGTTAATTAGTGTTCGTGCAAGCCTGATAGAGAGAGCACAGGAACACTAAGGAAATAGAACCTCTAGTTATATGTTACAGATAACGCAGATCACGTTACTATTTATTTATTTGCACAATCATTTGAATGTTACATTTGTAAACCATCTCACTGCTTGCAGCCATTTCAAGGTGTTAAAAACTGACATACACTCGCAGTGGATTATAGAAATCTCTTGGCCAATGAGACTACACCATACGAAGACCTGAAAATAATGATTATCAAGACGTCTTGTTAGAATAGATTTAACGTGCTCTAGTGTCTAGGACATTTTGAACCAGCTTCAGCTACACAGTGAGCCAAACTTCACTGTGTAGCTGAACACTATGACGTTATTGGGCAGTCCCAAAGTTTGAGGCGGAATTGTAAGTTATGCAAGCTGGAAGTTATGCAGATGATAATATAAAATATATATATATATATATATATATATATAATCATCTTTTTAAAATTATTTTACGTAGCTTAACAATGTCGTTTGGCGTATGTATGTATGGGGTTTTTTTTATGTAAAGGATTTTGAGGTAGACTTTCTGTACTTGTTAGCTACATTAGCCTCGTAGCTCAAGTGCAAAAGTAAAGAAGCAAATGTTGGACACCAAACATATCTTGGCTGATCAAATATATTTGGAATAAGTGGGAAATTGTGTCAATTACATTTTTCACCAAACCATTCCTTAGTTCGATAGGGTTGAAGTAAGACTTAAGAGAGAACAAGTCTTATAACATTCACAGTATGCTGATAAGGGACTCCAAATGTAGCACAATTCAATCATTTCTACTGTCATCTAACTGGCAGTGGAAGGATGACACATTAAAATCCAAATCCAAATTCCAAATGAAACATGAAACACAGACTGTACACTTGCAGTGCACAATACCGATCATTTCAGGCCTTGACTGTCACTGAGAAACGCTGAGCTGTCGTGTGCATTGCTGGCACACGGCTGCTCTTTCTCAGCCCCAGCTGCCAAAGCATGTGTGTGTGTGTCTTTGAGCTGGTCAGAGGGCTGGTCCATGTCCAAGTGGACATGTTGATGCCCTGAGGTTACTATTCCATACCACACCAAAGCCAAAATAATTATCAGTATTGGCATGTACCATGCAAAACAGCCATTCTGCTGATCGCAGCACTGATTTATAGACTACTGTGACTTTTTATAATGTATAACTGAGCCAAATGTGCAAATCACCAGTCTTCCACTTCCTGCAAATCCTTGAGCTGTCCATTCGTTAGCCAAATTGAGTGATGGTGACGTTATAGCCAGTCCCTGGTTACATTCATAATTCAGGACATGCTAACCAGTCACTAGTACTTTGCAAAGAGACAATACATGATCACGGACAAGAGCCCTTAAAAGTAGTTTTATGATTGCACTTAAGAAGTCCTCTCACGTTAGTAGTGAAAATGATTAACATTACATTTATTCCTTTGGCAGACGCTTTTATCCAAAGCAACTTACAGTTGAGCTGAGCAGATGAAGGTTATGAGCCTTGCTCAGGGGCCCAACAGTGGCAGCTTGGCAGTGCTGGGATTTGAAATCAGATCTTCCAATCAGTAGCCCAGAGCGTTAAGCTCTGAGCCACCACTCACATTAATAAATATGACTTAAAATTAACTCAGAAATCCTGTAAAGTAAGCTCATATTTCCTATATCTGGATATTATTAGCAGTAAAAATTTGAAATATTTATGAATATGATGTAAAATGATTTTAGAAAGTCCTATCAAGTCAGATTATATTAGTCAGCTAGCTAGTGTTAGCAATAAAGATTATAAACATGATTTTGACCTAAAACTCCTCTTCTATTAAGCTAGCTTATGCTAGCTAGGATTATCAGTGAAGACTACGAACATTTATACAATAAATGCGCATATATAAATGCCAATGATTTCCTTCTTACTACCCGAAGATTTTCACATATATGGACTCAATGACACGCCCACATTTCCATATACGTACTTAAAGACACTTCTTCTATGGTCTGCAATCTGCAGACAGACGCTGTTGGTCCGAGGGGCTGTGATGTGATTGACAGAGTGTGGGACGAGGCTGTGAATGTTTTGGCAGGTGCAGAAAAGTCCCAGTAATGAAAGGAAGCTGAAGCCACGCTGGCACCTGCTCTCTGAGCCATGCCTGGACACGCTTGGCCTTCTTGGCTCCTGATCACACTCGGTTTCCTTTATCCAGCAAGAGCGAGACCCTAAAACTGATCTCAGATCAGAGTTTCAGTCCAAACAACACCACGCAGGATTGAAGTGCTGGTGTAGCGTTACAAATCAGAGATCAGAGGCATCCGTCTCTTCGCGGACGATGATGATCATCAAATGGCTTTGAATGCAAAGTGCTGAATAAAACTAACACTTTCCAAATCTGTGTTGTGTTGCTAAGGTCTGCATATTCGCAAATGTTGTTGGCTTCTGTGCCGCCGCTGTGTGTCTGTGGCCTGTGGGTCTCTGACAAGCTGCGCTTAGAACACTGAAAGGACTCAGACGAGAGGAAAGAACATGAGTGGGTGGATTCCATATTCAAGCTCGACACATAAGAGACATGGGGAGAGGAGGGAGACAGAGATATTGAAATAAAGCAACAAAAAAAAAGGAAAAGAGAGGGACAGACAGAGAGGGATAGAACATGAGGTAAGGGGGGGGAGAAAGAGAAAGATTGAGACTGAACAAGAGAGGAAGACAGAGATAGGAGAGAGACACAGAGAGAAACAGACAGAGACACAGACTGAAAAATATAGAGCAAGAGATGGGACAAAGAGGGAGAGAGAGAGAGAGTATGAGAGTTATGGAAAAAGAGGGATAGAGACAAAAATTGAAAGAGAGAAAGAATGAGATGGAGCAAGAAATAATGACTGATAAAGATAGTAGGATTTAAGGAGACGGAGGGAAACGGAGAAGGAGAGATCGAGAGAAAGAAAGAGAATGGGATAGGGACAGAGCATGAGATAAGAGAGAGAGACTACAAGAGGAAGACAGACAGAAAAATAGAGAGAGACAGAGTATAGTGGATATAGAGCAAGAGGAATGAGGGCACAGAGAGACAACACAGGAATGAAGCACCATAACATATTTAATCACATTAATTGTAGCTTGTATTCGATAAATGTTAACTATCTTTGACAAAATAAGTTACTGCAGGTCAAAAAAGAACCACAAAGTATGTTTTAAATACCATATAAAATATAAGAAGTGTGAATTCTCTGTATGATCTGACACTAATGCTGACACTCATCAAACGAGACACCTGACACTCTGTAAAACTGTCTGTGAGTTATTTTAGGACAATATCAGACTCTTTATGATGCAAAAAAATGAGCCAAAAATAGTCCTTAAGCTTCTAGAGACCCGGTGTCTCAAACAGAATAAGAAATCAGAATATTCTCCAGAAAACACAGGAATTTGATTTAAGCACGAGAACGTTCAATGTAATCTAACAACTATTAGGACTGAAGGGTCACAGTGTGATTGGAGGAGAGTAACAAAGCACTAAGTGTTGAGAACAGATTGGCATGTAAGCATACTGCACTTAGTAGGTACTATTAAACTGCACATAAATATCAAGACCAATATTGATCGGTAAAGTCCTTAAATGAAGAGCTTGGCCAAACGTGAAATTTACACAACGTTCTCGCTTACCCCAAATGTAGTTGATCAGCCAAGACATGTTTAGGGTCCAAAGTTTGCTTTCTTAGTTTTGCACTGGAGCTACGAGTCTAATGTAGCTAACAACTAGGGGAAGCTCAAGTTCTCCAAATTAGCATTGAGAAATCTGCACGTCTAAATCATCACACACTTGCCTCAAACCACGTCCAGATATTATTTGGGTGTTGGACCATTCTCAACACAGCAATGACACTGACATGGTGATGCTGGTACAAGAGTATCAGGCGTGGCAACATTGAGGGCATTCCTAAACACCTTAACGTCAATGCTGTGTTGAGAAACAGTCCGCCAACCAAAAATATCCAGCCAACAGCAGTGCTGTGGTCAGAAACTGACACTGATGAAGGACTAGAGCACGGTTAACACACACTGTGTGTGGAAAAAAGATGAGCTATAGTCTTTAACTGTACACCGGATCAACAACCTGGTGTGTCTGATAAAATGTCCAGTTAATGTACGTAGTTTAAAACCCCCAGCATTGCTGCTGCACCTGATACACTCATACCAGCACCACACACGCTACAATGTCAGTGTCACTGCTGGTCTACCAAATAATATCTGGTCAGCTGTGGTCCTAGGGTGGTCCTTATATGTCTTGATATGTGTGTGTGTGTGTGTGTGTGTGTGTGGCTTGGTGGGTGGAGGGTGGTAACGGACTACTCACAGTATCCTCACTACTTCAGACTGGACTGTATCACTAGTTAGGACGACTCTGTGAATGGGCTTCAGAGCAGCTCGAAGAGAGAAAGGCGTCTCTTTAAAGGGAGCATTTCTAGTGAAAGTCTGTTACACTCTCCTGGGTACACGGTGTCCAAAAATACAGGCAGCAGGAAATTCTCTGTGGGTGATATCATATTCTGTGAAAGGCCAGAAAAGCGCTGAAAAAGCCCCCTCTAATTGCACATTTGACAAGCTCTCTTCCTCCCTCCCTGTCTCCATCTCTCTCTCTCTCTGTTTGTCTCTCTTAACAACACCAGAGCAGCATATCACTCAGCCCACACATCATCTGCATAAAGCATTTTACCGGAGTCAGGTTGTGTTGGAAATATGATAATTGGAGGATAGAGCAGGAAGGGGGAAGGACAGAAGAGCACTGTGGGAAACTGCTAGACAAGTTAGGACACAGATCGTTTAATAATTTATCAAAGCTGCTCTCGCAAAGAACCCAAGATTTTCACCCACAAAAGTACAATACTGCAGAATCGAGGAATTCAGTGTGAAGAACAAACATCTATATTAGGCATTGCTCGTACCAAAAAAGCTAATATTTAGTGACTTTTAGAATTAGATTTTTAATTCAGCGTTTACTTACAATAAAAGAAGATTCAAGATTATTTTGTTGCCACTCAACAGCGTTGGTGGTATTTGGGTTCGGTGCAGCTCAACAATCAACAATAAACTAGACAGTGAGGCGCATGACGAGACAACAGGTGCAGGACACTAGAAATACTACAGGTGATATAAACAACAATCGACAATAGTAAGCAGTAACCTATGCTGTAAAGTGCAGGACAAGACAACAGGTGCAAGACATTAAAGGCACTACGAGAGTTATGAACACATGAATGTTATAATAGTTTTCATCAGGAATTATAACATGGAACATGGCTACACTAATACTGAGTTGGGGAGTGCAAATTTGGCAGAATGATGCAGGAGAGTATGTGCAAACTTTGGAATAGTGCAGATAGACCGAACAGAGAAAAGAGACCTACAGTTGAGATGATATTGCTATAATGTTGCAATTAATAATGGGTTTTTCAATTAAAGTCACCAAACAATGCATCTTCAAAATCTGGTTTGGTCAATAACACTTGATACATAAATTCTTCAGTATTGAAATTAAACTTGGCCAAAATGATAACGTCAAACACACACATGAACAGAACACAGAAACACCCATAAAGAATTACTGAGGCCAAAAATAACATTTACACAATTGTCCTTTTACCCCAGGTGTAGATTAGTCAAGACATGTTTGGTGTCGGATGTTTGCTTCATTAGTTTTGCAGTGGAGAAGCAAGGCTAATGCAGCTAACACTATGTCTTTAACACTCCCCTCAAACCGTGTCGAGTTGCTCAGTATCTCAAACAGACTCGCTTATGTGTATGACACACTGTTATCTATTAAAATGGACAAAAAAGGACATCGCTGAGCAAAAACAGTAGTACAAGATACTATTAGTAGTATAGTAGAATCACTTTCATCCTCAGCACATAGTTTGGTATCATTCCGCACAAACCTGCAACCGAGTTAACTTTGGTAGTCAACTTATTACCACACTCATCATTTATAGCTTTGATAACTGTAATTTTATTGGCCAATGCTGACATGATCCTCGTGTCACAACCTTAAAGGTTTACAACTTGCACTTGATGGTCTCTTGGGGTCGAACCCACTTGCCGCACCACCTGCCAGTTGGCACAATGCTAACCTGGTGGCAAACCTTTCATTACTTGTTAACCTCATGGCTCCAGTTCAAAACTAAAGAAGCAAGACACCAAACATGCCTTATGTTTGACTGACTACATTTGGTGTAAGAGGGAAATTGTGTAAATTAGATTTTTGGTTAAACTATTGCCTGAATTTGAGCCCAACTTTATATTTCATTAAAAAAAAAAGAAAAGAGGTGATTGTGCGCACTGCAAGAGAATCTGAAGGAATGTGTGTGTGAAGGAAAGCAAATAACATCAGTACAGGACTCTCTAGAGGAGAGTGTATGTGAGGTTGTGGAGTTGAGAATGTCCATTGCCTGCGGACTCGACGCCCCTGAACAGCAGGAACGCGCACTTCTGCAGCTCTTCTCCAAACTCTCCAAACTTCTTCACCAAGCTGAAATTCCCTCACCACAAACGCTCATCCCTCATCTCTTCTGCATTAGACCTGAGCCGGTGTGTGTGTTTGCGCGCAACCGTGGGTAACCTGTAGCGTCGGAGTGTGTGAAAGGTCGCGATTAAAGCTTAGTAGTGCGCTTTCTCTCGCCTCATTTTCAGGGGAAGATTCACTTTATATTTACACCAGTCGCTCTGCCTCAAGCAACATGGCAACCTGGCTTATGTAAAGACTGAGAGGGGCAAAAAATCGATGAGCACATGGAGTGGAGTGAGGTGGTGTGTGTGTGTGTGTGCTGTTCTGGTCTCTCATCAGTTTGGCTTCATTCCAGTTGCATCTACCAGAGATTCAGTGCTGCTGAGTTGATAAGCTCGCCCGTAAACACAATAACACACACTGGTCTACTATTTTTTTTATATGCTTTTACTGTAGTTACAATGACTTATTTCTACTGATACACAATTAGAATAGAATAGAATAGAATAGAATAGACCTGATAATTTACAAAATTATAATCATAACCACAGCCCACATTACATACCTAATAGACTATGCATTACTCTTTGCATAAAAAGCTCCAGCTAAAATCAAACAATCAAACAAGCAAGTCAAAAGTCATGGTAAACTGTGGACTTGGTAACCCTGCACACAGGCACTAACACACACACACACACACACACACACACCTTCTGTCAGCTATGCATGCAGGAATACAAGAACTTTCAACTGCACATCTGTCTACAAACACTTACACAGACATTCCCATTATGTCAGCTTTACATGTATCAAAACACGTTTTCACATTTTCAACTAGGCATCCATCTACACACACACACACACAGTTGTTTTTGCATAATCTGTGCTCTGAGGTCATGAATGTGTAAAGAGAACTGGTGAATGAAGAGGTTCCCGCAGTGAGGTCACACACAGAGAGCGCAGAGAGGGAGATGAGTGGGCGGGACAGGAGCATTGTCACGCTAACGCAGCTGTTAACACAAAACAGGACAATTTTAACTGAGAGAGGGAAGGGGGATGGGGCGTCAGAGAAGAAAGAGTAAAAGTTAAGAAGTGAGGAAGGAACAGAGAAGAGGAAAAAGCAGGAGGAGAAGAGCGAAATGAGAGCTGAGGAGAAGAGAAAAGAAGAGAAGAGAATGGAGGGTAGGACAATATAGAAAGAGTAAAAGAGAATAAAATATAGGAGAAAAGAAAAAAACGAAGGCGAAGGACAGAGAGAACAGAAAGACAAGACAGGTGAATGGAGGAGAGGAAGAAAAGGAGAGGAAACAACAGAGGAAATGTGAAAAGGGAGAGGAAATTAGAGGAGAGAACGTGTGCTGAGAGGAGAGGAAAATAAAAGAGTAGGTATCAGAGGGGGAAAAAGGTTGAGAGGTAGAGAAAGGGCAAAGAAGAAGACATGAATGGACGAAAGGAGAAAGGAGGAAAAGAGAAGAGGAAAGGGAAAGAAATTAGAAAATAGAAGAGAAAAGGGGAGAGTCAGATGTCTCGTTGTGATTCCGTCAGGCCTTATGGGTTTGCAAAGACGCTTTATAGACACTGTAACAAAAGTAGAATAGAATAGAAAGTTTATTCATAGCACTTTTTACAGTACAGATGGTCTCAAAACAGCTTTACAGACATTAGTGCTTTAACCCACAGTGAGAAAACCAAGGGCAATAGTGGAAAAAATAAACTTTCTGGGATGGCGGTAGGAGGAAGAAACCTTGGGAGGAACCAAGATTCAGCAAGTGTAGAATCGTGGGTTATTTTGATATCAGATAGTCTAGGAATTCTAGTTCATATGGAGGGCAGCAGATAATTATATCCTCAGAGTCTCAAATACTTGGGCCACGCATCACAATGCATACTACGTGCTAAATAGTATGCCTAAATAGTAATAACACCATTGGAGTACTGACATACTATGTAGTACAGTAGTATGCGGTTTGGGACGCGGCCCAAGTATTTGAGACTCTGAGGATATAATTATCTGCTGCCATTATCATCATCGGCAATCAGGGGCCAATGCACAATGTAACTGTGCTCCTTCTGCGTGATCAAAACACAGCACAGAGCCTACAAGCTTATGTTGTAGTGGAAAAGATTGCTCTGTTCGGATCTCTCAGCGTGCTGTTCTCACACTTCACGGGGCTTCGTGCAGCCGTGAGGCCGATTATAGCGAGCTAGCACTGCAGCTTTAATAATTCAGACTCTGGAGTAGTCAAAGGTGTAAAGAAAATTCAGTGTGTGTAGAAATAATGTAAAGCACCTAATGAGATGCCGTTGGTGAAGACAGAGTCGTGTGTGTGGTTCCTGACAGGGCTGTGCGACTCTAAGAAGCTGTCGTCCAGTAGATGACGAGCCTTCTCCTTCACCGAGAAAGTGGCACTTTTACTCTCTGCTACTCCAAACTGGCACATCATGCTAGACAAAGAGGGGAAGAAGAGAGAGGTATGACATTTTTCTGTTTGTAAACATTGATGACTCCACACGCTCACGAATGCAGAGTGGAGCCAGAAAGTGCACCAGCATCCCAACTAGCTGGTTAAATAGCCTACACAATTTAAGTTGATGTGTCTGTTTCTGCCGGTGCAACAACAAGTAGCTAAAGCTAGCCTCGGTTTATGTAAGTGACACCATATTATCCAGTGTGTGTGAGACGTGATGTCAAATGTTTTCAAAACAGATTCAATTGTATAAGAAAACAAAAAATCTAATTTCACAAAAGTAAGAATAACCTAAAAAGTCTAAAATCTAATACTATTAAAATTAAAATTGAATACTTATTAAGGCATTTATTTAGTAAAATGTAATTTCAGACAAGTTATGACTTTTTACATTCACCCTGCTGGTTATATTTTAAAGATCTTGTTTGCTAACTTTTTGTGCACCTTCACACACATCACGTAACCTGAATTTTTATTTATTTTTTTAAAGTCCTATTCGGACAGGATTAGATTTACATAGGGAGGTAATTCCATCATTTGTAGGTGCCACTCTGATTTTAGTCCTGTCCGGATAGACTGTCACACGCCGCATTTGGTCGTCTTTGCCCATGGACTAAGAAATTATCTTCAAGACATGTAAAGACAGGAAAAGAAAATAATCAAAAGAACAAGCGCAATCCTGCAAGCTTTAAATTGATTAAATTGACCATGACAGCTACAGCCGCTATAAAGCCTCACTTTATATTAACATATGCCGCAATATCATGATTGCAGTATTCTATAAGTAAATACATGATCTAATATACATGATCTAATAACGTGAACATATCACAATGTGCGACGCAAACATGCAGATTCATAGGAGTTAGAAACTCGCTCGTCCCATGTTCATTTATAGCCGTCCGGATGCAAGATTTTTATCATAGAGGAAACGTGCAAATATTTTATTACAGATCCTGAAAAACTATCCCGTTCGGATAGGGCTTAATAGAGACCATGTCTGCTTCTATTCTGACCTCTGCTTTTTTCAAAAGTCTCAAAAAATATGCAGAAGTACACAAGTCAATAGTCATGATAGTTTCAAATGTGGTGTTTGTTACTCACTTATTTCCCAGGCTGTGGCTCTTCCTGTGCCGTGCTGGTGGTGGCGTAGGCAGATGGGATACAACCGAGGTATCAGGACAGGTTGGTCTCCGGTTATACTTCATTGAGACTGACTCTTCCGAGGGTCCTGATATGCAAACACACACAGACTCACATCAAATCTGTTAGGAACACACAATTTAGTATGTGCCAGTGTCACCTTTTTCTATACATAATGTATGACAGTATGAAGATGATTTAATAGATTTGAGCTAGTGTTTAACCATTCAGTTGTTTCCATCTGACCCACATGTGTCCAATTAGCAATGTTCTAACTAAAAATATCTTCAATAATCTCCTGCTGCAAATTCACAATTCCAGCCTAGCCTGAGCAACACAATCCTTCCTAATGAAACAAAATAACTGCTTAAAAATGTTAATTAACTAGAGAAGCCTGCATATTCTCTACAGTCATGTAGAGATGTCTGGGGCCTTTTTCCACTGCACAATAAAACCAGAGTGATATTTGTGGTATTGAAGCAAGCAGGCATTTGCAGAGGTCCCAGACTCCCCTAGTGTCTTTAATTTTCCCCTAACTAGAAACAGACTTTCCTTTCCAATTAGCGCATGGTAGTAAGCACTAGTTCCGACCGCAACCATCAGTAACTTCATCGTTAGAAGCTCTTCAAAGATGCCTGGGGCCAGAAAAAGATGCTACTGGCTTTAATGCTAAACTGTGCCCTTGGGAAAGTGGGAGATACAGTTTCCTTCCTCTGTTTGCACAAAGGCTTGTTAATAACAGCTTTTTGTATAATTAATGGAAAGGTTGTATATACACGTGCTTAACAGTTGTCTTCAATCAAATGCTGCCTTAAGGGCATGAAGATTGGAGTCATAGAGGCTGTGGAAAACCAGAAAGAGGCCCATAGCCTAATCAAAGTTTTATCAGCAATATAATTATTTATTAGCTATATACCAAACAAAGCAGTTATTAAATGTCATGTAAGTAAATGCTTAATATTATGAGATTAGTTAATAATTACATTGCTATGACTTCTAGTAATTATGAAGTATTGGTATCACTAAGTGAATAGATAATAATCCATAGTATAGCATTTATTATTGGTTATTTACATTATTATTTATTAAAACATGAAAGCATGATTTTAAAGGAAAAGTGAAAATGTGACTCATACAAATCAAAACTGAATGTGCTTGACAGCCATAAATTCGACATAAACACACAGGATTTCCTCATGTGATTTCAGCTCAAAAAGAGAAAAACACAGAATTTATGGAAAACAAGGTATGCTACCAATTTGCTCAAGCACCATCCTCCCAGTAAACCACCTCACAAATATTGCCATACAACCGTAACCCCAACTGTAATAACCATGAAGCCCTCAATATGTCTTAATTTAAAATTTAAACAATTTTGGGAGGAAAAGTATATAATTGCTTCATCTCTCCAGGAGTTTTAGGGGAAGTAAAATTTTGGTTCGATTGAAAACATAACATTGGTTCCCAGAAACTTTGGCACAGATTTAGCACAGCATTTCCAAGGGGAACAGGACCACATGAATGTTTATCTTCTTCAGCTTGTTTATAAATAAATCTATCTTATATAGTGTATTTAACTGAAAAACTAAATAAACCCTGGGATGTTAATGGACATCAGAAAAATTCACATGATGCTGAAACCTGTGTGTGACTCATATTACATGTAATAACTGAAGAGCAAACTTCTCTTATGTCTGGATCCAAGACTGCATAATCATAACAGGCCAAGGGACAAACCAGCCCCAAAGGGCTCTTGAGAGTTAGCTTAGTCAGACCAGGTGCTTTAGATCCCTCAGCATGGTGAGCATTAGCTCATAGAGGAACCGAGTGAAGGTTTCCCTACTGGAAAAAACTGTACTCCGAGGGCATTCATGTTAGTGGTCTCTATTAAAGAATACAATTCTTCCATAGTCCTTCCAGCAACCATCCTTAAAAACCCTCAATCCTTGAGTTCCAGACACTGTCTATTCCACAGAGGATGCCATCTCCCAGAGAGAGCAAAACTATATTTATGAAATAAGAGCAAAACCCCCCATTACATACAACCATAGAACCAGGGTGCATAATCTTTTCTTCTTGACAATACTGAGATCAAGGAAAATAAAATTAAGAACCTCCAAGGTCTTCTTTGGAAGATACCAAGCGAGGCGAATTGTTCCCCGGTTCAATCCTCAAAGACAACCTGCGGGTGAAAGTGTGAACAGAGAAATGACACAGACAACCAAGTTAATCAAAAATACTGTTAAAAACAGTAACTTAACAATGTAACTTAACATTGGCTTTTGTTAAGCCACATATTTGTGGCTTAACAAATTTTAAGCCATTTAACCATTTAAGCCATTTAATATTGTTCTGTTGTCCTGTTTAGCGTGCATTGTTCTGTGTATTTATTGTTCTGTGTATATTTGCACTCGTCCTCACTGTCGTGTATTTGCACTTTATG
>JAOUQW010000004.1:7416845-7427611 GCA_028565825.1 Olivaichthys viedmensis
CCTTGTATGAACCATGAATGTTGGTGTAAACAAGGTCCAGTGTGTTTGCTCCACGGGTCGCGAAATTCACATGTTGATAAAATTAAGGCCGCTGCCTCCATAATTTAACACAGCTAATGTATATTTTGCACCATCATTATGGTTTGGAATAACATTAAAGATGTAACTACTTCAGATATCCTTATCATGATATATTGTCATATAGGACCTGGCTATATGACAATATGATATCGATACTGTGAAAAATTACATCAGAATACACATATTGAGTATTGTGGTAACTGTGAAGTAGCTGACTGGATATTAAAATCTATTTTTGTACCAATTATTTCATTTTTCTCTCTTTTCCATTGTTTAATAATTATTTTTTGTAGGTAAAATATCACTGAAACCACATTTTTTCATGTTTTTTTTTTTTTTATGTGGCACTAGTTTTTTGCTGGCACTTTGTTAGCAAGCCTTAATATCGTGATAAATATTGTGTATTGTGAAAATGTCTAGTATCACTGTGACAACCTTACTACACATCATATCAAAACCTTGAAAAACAAATCTGACAGCCTGGAGCAACATGAATTGAAAGTTTTCTTTCATTTCCAACAAATGAGGTCGTAATTACTAATCTGGAGAGTTATGACCGCCTACCAAATTACACTTTTTTTTTTTGCATAACATTCCCTTGGCAAGCGAGACAAAAGCGGTTGGCTGTGCATCCAGCAGACAGTTTTATCTTTCATTAGGCCTCCTTTGTCTTTTTGCGCCTCATCCCCTGTTATTAACCCTCCTCTCCGCCACACGCCCCGAGACCAAACTGTTCTGTCTCGAATAAGCTCTCAAACAAAGTGCCGTGAGCTGCATGTGCTCAGATCTAATCAGATTTTCTTGAGAAGTTGCTACTTCAGAAAGTGGAGTGCTCACAAAATGTAGCATATCTACCCAGCTGATCATAAGGAGCAGAAATTGGTCGTTTATTAAATTATGTCGCTCCATATGACAAAAGTGCATCATGCTAATTGCACTATATGATTTAATATACCATCCATCTGCTCTCAGCTCTCTCCCAACTAGGCATGTGCTGATAATCGGTTTCATGATATACCATGATATTCATCACTCATGATATTATTAATCATCAGTAGAGGTGATGTTAGTTGATCTTTGTATTGGATGTTGTTTTTGTAGTTATGGTTGTATTCTAATTTGCAAGTTTGTACTGTTCTTTTAACTTCTGATTCAGCGTGACTTGACGCTCTTTGGAACTTGGCCACCATTTTAGCATCTAATTTTGAGAGTGTCATACAATTTGACTTTAATGAAATGTTTGGGCATGATTTAGGCATGCAGTTTGCACAATGCTAAACTGGCTATATGCTTTCCCTACTTGTTAGCAACAACCCTCGTAGCTCCAGTGCAAAACTAAAAAAAGCAAACATCAGACACCAAACATGTCTTCAGTGATCAACTACATTTGGGGTAAGGGGGGACATTGTGTAAATTTTTATTTTTGGCCAAACTATTATTCAAATTTGTTTTCAATTATTTAAGGTAATTTTAAAACAAAAAAATGTTATTCAGAACAGTAAAGCCTGTATATCTTTAAACATCTCGTCATTTCTAACCCCTTAAACTCTTTGGTTATTATTCATTTAATCATCTTACAGCATATTATTCAATAATTACTACAAATTATACAGTTAACTACTGTGAAATGGTTTATGATATTATCACAATATTATATATTTAAAAATTATTACAAGTTCAGCTGTACCTGTTCTCATTGGGCAGCATTTTACCTGTAAATTAATAAGTAACCTCATAAGACAGCTGTCCTTACGCTGCTTTCAAATGGAACTGCCTTTATCTCAAGAGCACAAAAACTGCCCAGAAATGCCCTATCAAGGCAGCCTCCTCCTCCACAATAGCAATGTTGTGTGTGTTGATTATTGCAGCATATTGTATAATTGATTATCAGAACATGCCTAAGACAAAGATATAATTCATTTGCCTGTGCTGGATTGATGGTTACGGATCAGTGCTAGTGACTGGAAGGTTGTAAGTTCAAATCCCAGGACTGGCAGGGAGTCACTGCTAAGCCTTAACCCTCAACAGCTCTATGCATGACTTCTAATAATTGTGAATAAATGCAAAAATACATTGTGTAGCTCAAGAGACGGTGGCCGTGTTTCCAGAACTGTCCATCAGTATATACAGTAATTCAGTATATGATTTTCTGTCTGAACCAATTTTCCACCGGTAATACACGCCACAGAAAAAGTGCTCCCATCTCCACATGGAGGAAAGCTTTTAGTCTTAAAGTGCCTCTGCACTTCAAACTGGCAGCAAAAACCCATCAACGGGGCTTTATCTTGCCCCCAGGCGTCCAGTACTGCGCAAACACAATTAAGTGGAGCGTGCTGGACCACTGAGATGACGAAATAAGCAAAACATCTCTCATTTTCCACTGGATTTGAGGCAGGTCAATAGCTGCTAAGAGTCTTAAGGTCCAATTCACATTTTTGCAGTGGACAGAGCGGATTTTTCTGAAGCCAAATCATGACATATTAACAGTATGGACAGACATACAGATGATACACAGTCTAAACATGATGTATTCACACTAGTGGTGGCCCAGTGGTTATGGTTCTGGGATACTGATCAGAAGGTCATGGGTTCAAGCCTTGGGACCTCCAAGCTGCCACTGTTGGGCCTTTGAGCTAAGCCCTTAACCTCCTCTGCTCCAGGGGTGCTGTATCATCTCTAACCCCAGCTCCCTAACAAGCTGGGCTATGCAATGATAAGAATTTCACTGTACTGTACTTGTATATGTGACAATAAAAGGATTCTTCTTCTTCTCTATGCCATACCGGTTTGACATGTTTATAGAAACATGTTGAACTGGGTTAGCATGAATCAGTCTATTTATATATGACTGTCTTCCAATGTATTTTATAAATCTTCAATATGTAAATGTGCACACACACACACACACACACACACACACACACATACTGTATCCACAGTGCAGAGACCCATTCCGTAGTCACACATATTACACTATTACACCTATTATGTTCTACTCCAACTTTTCAAATGGAAACTTCACACACATGCAAACTCTTATTTAAATATACCCACGAGGACATCACTTTGCCCACTTTCTCCAACTCTAATCGCGACTTCTGTAAAACAAGCATCAACTCTGCGAGTTCCTTGGCTCAGAGGCACACAGCACACCTTATCACGTTTAAACATAGGTCTTAAACGTCAAATTATAGGATCGAGGCTATGCAAGGAACCGCCGCTTTCATGTCTATAGAGTGTAAATCAAAGGAGCGAAACTCCCTTAACCACACTTTTGCCAGCGAACAAGCCTCAACATATGTTGCACCATTAAACCCAGAGCCATGTGAGGGTCAGGCTGCCAGCAGTTTGCAGAAAAAAAGCAATGCTCGGGAGACAGCGTGTGTGTGTATGCTTCCAAGGAGGATCAAGAGGGGATGTGTAATTGAAAGAGAGAGACCGTTTCCATGAAGAACAAATTCCATCCACTCCACGTCTAATTCAATCTTTTCTGAAATATGTATTGAATAAAGAAGCCAAGATCTTGGGTTTATAGAGTTTCCATTCCACCTAAGTCTCTGGAAGCTAAGAGTACTTGTTTCTGGGCTTATTGCGACATCTTTGGTTCTTAATTGAGCGTCTTGCATAGTCCAGAGACACTGCAAGCGAGTGTGGAGTGCGTTAATCAATAAAGTAGTCAAGGGCCTAAAGGAAGTGAATAAAACTAGAACTCGCCCACACTTTGACTGGTCTTCAGCGCTCATATTAAACTTGCAATAAGAAGTTACTTCTCAATTATGGATACTGTATGTACTGTGTGTTAAAATCTGAATAAAAGTTTCAGGAATTAAATACATATTAAATGTATGTAAGTTTAGATATTTTGTTTGGGTTTTGGTTCAAATCAACCCTCAAATTGTTCAATTGTTGCAATTTTGTCAAGGTATAGATGGAGTTGGGTGGCACAGCAGGTAGTGTTGATGCCAAGGGCGTGGCCACATGAGTGGCACAGGGTGGCAGCTCAAATGTCATCTCAAATCACATCTCTGATTAATCATATCTAGTTCATGTTGATTTAAATCATCTTTGTATTTTGATCAAATCCCTTGAATATTAAGAACTATAGAGGAACTATGAAGCCAATACAGTAATGTCATTATGTGGCCATTTGTTTTGCACCAACGAAACAAATCAGATATTCTGCAAATGCAGACTTTGTCATATACATAACTGTGTGGTGCCACAGTGTGCCCTTGTCTTTCTTTGCCACCACATGTCTAAAAACTGGTTGGTGCCTCGCAGCTCCAGGATCCAGGGTGTAAATGTAGGACACATTCGTAGATCGACATCTCTTTGTTGTTCCTGTAACAACAATCCTTTTAACCACTCACTGCCATCAGATGCCATCAGTTTGTGCTTCCTACTCCTCCCACTCTTGATTCATTTAAAAGTTTCTTCTGAAATATACTGTTTTCCGGAGTTGTAAAGCATTGTGTAGCTCCGCGGTTCAGTTTCTAAAAATTGAACCAAATCCTTGATTTGTTAAAAGTTTCAAGCTGCCTTTCTTTCATCATTCGTTTAAATGAGGACTCTTATACTTGTTTAAATTACCAAATCAAGAGGTAGTCTCGCCACAGTACCAAACAAACTCTGAAGCAAGTTCTGAGCATCTGGTGGATCCAGAGCCTATCGCAGAAACACTGGGTGCAAGGTCGGGAGTAGAGAACTGATTCACCAAATACAGTCGCAGGAGCAGAGAGGAGCAAACTTTCTCACCATCGACAAGAGCCGACAATCTAAAACAAGCGCCACACTTGGCATATGGCCCGTAGACTTGCATCAGGCCCAAAAGACCAAAGCCAGGAAAGTCTGCACTCAAGCTCAGGCCTGTGACCTCTGTGACCCTTCTTTGGGTGTGTCCCTCTGGGGGAACTCTTAAAGGTTCGATGTAGAACCCTACAACAGAGGGTTGTCCTTTCACAAAAGGTTTTAAGTCGAAAACCAGAACCATTTACCATTTAAAGAACCTTTGAGGAACCCATTTTTCTGAGACTGTACTAACAACCAAACCTGAAGGTCGCTATGTCATTTTAAAAAAAAAACAGGAAAAAATAGAACAAAAAGTGTGCGGCTGAAAATGAAAATGCACACATGTACATCACATGTATATGTTTTCGTGCTGATTTGCCAAGTCAGATTCCTATGTACTCTGTACATATCTGATTCTGATCAGGAAGCATGGGTCTTTGGCATTCCCGTTTTATGAGTCGTCATAAAATCATATGTGAGATGAAAGACAGCTGTCACAGGCATGCTCGGTGCAGGCCAACATATAAAACGCCAGATGATATTTAGCGAAATAATGACCGTCTGACTTCAGATTCAACATTTAGCCGATTTACACACACATGAATGACACAGTCTGTAAATTATGTTATTGGCATTGGCCTGGGCTGCAGATTTGAGTGTGTGTGTGTGTGTGTGTGTGTGTGGGTGTGTGAAGGAAAGAGAGAAACAGAGAGAGGTAAAGATCAAGCTTTCACCCTGCCTTCTGGGTTGAGGAACAGTCGGCCAACCACAGCGGTGCTGTGGTCAGAAACTGACACTGATGAGGGACTAGAGGATGATTGACACAGACTGCGCACGGAAAAAAGATGAGCTATAGTCTCTAACTGGACACCTACAAGGTGGGCCGACAAGGTAGGTGTCTAATAAAGTGGCCAGTAAGTGTACACAGTGTTTATAGAACCCAGCAACTCATACCAGCACTACACACACTTCCATGTCAGTGTCACTGCTGTGCTAAAATGGTCCACCATCCAAATAATATCTGGTCAGTGTTGGTCCTATGGTGGTCCCTTTCTATTGACTGACAGGGTAGAGGGGGGCTGACAAACTGTATAGCAATAGATGGGCTACAGTCAGTAATTGTAAACCTACAAAGTGACCTATATAGTAGGTGTACCCGAGGAAATGGCAACCCAGAGTAGGTTAATTCACTTTTAAAGACTTTTTTGAGGGGAAATAGTGGCTTGGTTATTCAGGGACTCTATGACATACTTAGCCTCTATTACTTGATGTCTCATAATACCTGAATCCACCTTATTTATTTTAATATTCTTAATATTTCCAAAGTATTGCACAAGAGTTAATCATGAATTTTGCACTTAGGGCCAGAACATTGTGTGAAGTGTTTTGCAAAAAGTGTTTAAGAAGTGTGTAATGAGTGAACCCCTGTAAAATGTGTTTAGAGTTTAGTGCCAAAGGCTTAGGCAAAACACAACTGAGCCTCAGTTATTGAGAATCATGTGCCAGTGAGCAATAAAATTGTGTAGGCAATTGTGAAAATCTGTTACTGAATCTAAACACAGCTGTGTCAAAGCCCATGCAGAACTTGAGCAACTTCAGTGGCTCCTAATTTTTTTTTTGAGAAGTCACTCCTGAGGACATAAATGATGACTGCTTAGACACTGTGGAGTTTGTGCGTTGTGTGTGTGTGTGTGTTGCTGACAGTGTGCGGATGCAGAGCCTCGCTGGGGGAGAAATGGCGGGTCGTTAGCAGGAATAGACGAGTGTAAGGCAGTGATGCGGGCACTGGATGCTAGTTAGGCAGTGTGTCGTCAGGTGGCAGGAGTCGAAGCAGATGAGCCTTTCCAGCACACAGCGATGAGCCCTGCAATTCATGAATAAAAGATGGAGGACAGAAAGAGGCAGAGTGTGTATGTATGAAACAGAGAAAGAGGTAGAGAGTATGTGTGTGTGTGTGTGTGTATGAGAAGGAGAGAGAAATAGATGTGGTGTGTGTGGAGTGTGCATTTGTTTGTGAGAGGTGAGAAGAAGGTGAGGGTCTAGACCATCGCACCAAATGCTCTGTTAGAGGAACCATTTAGTGCACGCTAAGCAAGGAAGCAATAACGTGCAAAAGAACAGCTTACTGACTTATTGTGGAAAGATTGCTACGGTTGATTGCAAAAGTTTTTATACCCTTAGGACAAAATGAAGAAGACAAAGAAATGAATTTTAACCAACAAGACATTCAGTGTTAGGACCAAATGTCCCAATAATAATACATTAGAATATGGAGCCAAAAGACTTCCTTTTGGTTACTGAGGTTAAGGTTAAGGTTAGGGTTAGGTGTAGACATATCATCATTTAGCTACAGTAGCTACAGTAATACAGAAGTCAACATTGTGTGTGTGTGTGTGTGTGTGTGCTTTTGTCCTCTATTAGAAACCTTTTTAAGCGCCGACTCTGAGCATCGGAGCACTCAACCATTTCACTTTTTCATTTAAAGCACTGACAGAGCGAATGTAAAAGTGATAAAGTGATAAAGTCCACACTCCTTGTGCACTTTGTGTACAGTTTACAATTTATTACAGGGGGTGATTTAGGACAGAGCCTGCACTTTGTCAAAACTGCCAGGGGGGCTTTCAGAAAGCAAAGGGGGCTCATTTTTTCACTAAGTCTCACGTCACATGACTGAAATATGAAATATGAGTGAAATAGACTTGGCCTGCCACAAATCATTACATTACATAGGATTTTCTCAATTTCCCAAGCGTGGATTTGAGTCTGATTAGTCAATTGAGCCTTCCATCATCAGGAATAACTGTATATTGGTTTTTATTTCTTATGCTCTTATGCTGCTTAATGACAAGTTAAATTATGATTTTAAAAAAAACTCTTTAAGGCACATTTGATTATCTTTCTCTTTCTCTTCATCAATGTTGTTGCATGTTGCTCTCTGGGGTTTTGGGTAAGAGACCACTGATGAGTCCACATCCATGCAGGCTTCACCAAACGGCACATTAAGGGTGCATGTAGGGCACTTGTTAGCACACTTTAAGGAAATGGGACACACTACGACTTTTCTGGTCTTACACGCATGCACAAATGAGGACCATAAGACCACTCCGCCCCCCTCCGAGCTCGCTTCTTGATCTGTCAGGTTTCTACTCATTTTATTATGAGGGGGCTTGGGGTTATCTCAGGGTGGGCTAAGCCCATCCATGCCCCCTCCCTGACACCAGGCCTGATTCTTAGTATAAATAATCACATTTTAGATTATTTAAATAGTGAAATATTTTGTGTTGATATCTATCTGTCTGTCTGTCTATCTGTCTGTCTGTCTGTATATCTGTCTGTCTGTCTATCTGTCTGCATATCTGTCCATCTGTGTCTGTCTATCTATCTGTCTGTGTCTGTCTGTCTGTCTGTCTATCCATCTGTCTGTCTGTCTCTGTCTATCTGTCTGCCTATCTGTCTGTATAGCTGTCTGTCTGCCTGTCTGTCTATCTGTCTGTATATCTGTCTGTCTGTTTGTCTATCTGTCTGTATGTATATCTCTGTCTGTATATATGTCTGTCTGTCTGTCTGTCTGACTGCAGTGTACAGTGTGTGTATAATATACAGTATAATATCAGAGTATAAGCTGAGTTATTAATCAGTAAACAGTGTTAATGATATGCTCGTGTGTGTTCTGCTCAGTGTGTGATATTCTGACCCTGAGCTGTATTTAAACCTGATCACACACTTCTCCCTGCTGGACACCTGAGGTACATCATCACCACCATACTGCACTGGGTTATAGTTTTCAGAGCAAACCAAACCTTGAGTAGATCTCCTCATCTCTAAGAAATAGAAGCATAATCAACAAAAATGAAGCGCACTAACACACTGTTTAGCAGCTGCAGTTATTTGGTGATTATTGCGTGACAGACTCTCACTTACAGAATGAATTTTTCTGTAAAACAAGCAGCTCTTGAACACAAAAGACACATTTCAGCCCATATACATGCTATATCACTAAGTACAAATAGCATCTTATTTCTATGTGCACTAAATCAATAGATGCTGCCTTGATTTTGTCACTATTAATAATTTAACATTCACTATTTCATTACTGTTACTTGTGATAAAAAAGGAACAGCTGTGAAACCCAACACACTAAATGTCTTGCTATAAATGTAATTTCTTTGCCTTCTTCATTTTGTCCTAAAGGGATGCAAACTTTTGCACTCAACTGTATTTATTTAACTGTCAATCCGTCTGTTTATCAGAGATGTGAATTAATTAGTGTTGGGGCAGTAAGATCAGATGCTGTTATACATAAGTGATGTGTCACTTCCTCTAGAAAATCTGATGAAGAAACTCAGGATTAAATCATCTTGTAGGATTGATAAAAATATGGTGACGTAAATATTATATATATCTATATATATATAGATATATATAGATAGATGTTATTTATTCGGCTGCAGCTCAGTGGTGTGTGAATGTTGCGTGTCAGCTGAACAGAACAGGACTCTGAGGAAAAACTGCTTTCCCTCGCTTCAGTATACAGAATAAATAAATCCACACACACACACTGACAGCGCCTCTGAATCCCCACCGTGGAGTAAAATCTGTTTTTATTTACATTCTCATTCATCACAGTTTATCTCAGCGCTCACAGATGAAGTTTTTCTGCACTGTAAGAAAATTACAGCTCTCGTGTGTAAATGTGCCAAATGTGCAGAAGAAAAAGGAGGGGGTGAGACAGGTTTATAAAGTGAGACACAGTGAGACAGTTCAATTTTCAGCCTGCTGTATTTAACATGTTTAAGTCATTATTCTGAACGTAGCATATTTTTATTTTACTCCTATAAACCCGGATGTTTGGCTCGCTGCACATTGCGATGTGTTCAACATTACTGGATGATGAATTGATTTCTAGAACTCTATAATCATGATATCGGGGCGTGTGTTAATATAAAGTGAGGCTTTATAGCGGCTGGAGCTGTTCATGGTGTCGTTTAATCAGCTTGCAGGATCGCACTCTTCAGTTTACTTTCTTTTTTACTTTTTATTTTGTTTTGTTTTTTGCTCCGTCATAAAGTTAAGTTACATCCTCATGGACTGATAAGTGAGTCTTGGAGTCCTGGAGGAGTTCAGAGGAGTTCCTGGAAAACTGTCGGCTTCCCATCAGCCAGATCAAGATGTGCTTACTCGAAAAAAAGACTGTTTATCCAATTTAAGATGACCTCACATCAACTCCTACTCTGATATAAAATATAAAAACTATTGAAGATCATCTCTAAACATTCACATGGAGGATTGTCATCGATCTTCAGATGCATACAGGCAGGAACAATATCATCTAAATGTGTTGGGCTTTGCTCCATTAACTCCTATTCTGATATTACATCTAAAAACAATAATATGCTAACAAATTTTAGGTTTGTAGAATGTTTTCTGAACGTTTCGGTTCTAGAAACTTTTGGTTTTAAGAATGTTCCGTCAACCTGTTAAGTTTTCCGAGAAGGTTTTTACAATAATGTTTGTGGTACTCCAACATTTTTCCATCATGTTAGTTTTTTGTCTACACTCTTAAAAAGAAAAGTGCCAGACATACTACTTTTGGTTCCCTAAAGAACCCATCGGTCCATTAAGAACCCGTAATCCATGTTTTGTTGTTGCCACAATAAACTGAAGAATCATTTTTCACCATAAGGACACTTCCACATGATGGTCACATTTATGCTGGGTTCTCTGTGGCACCAACAAAAATGATTAAAGATCCATCAATCAAGAAGAGTGGTTCTGCTATGACATCACTCTAAAGAACCTTTTCTGGAACCTCTATTTTTTTGTCTGCAGAGGTGCACGCGCTGCTGAAAACCCGTGATGCTGCCTTTAGGTCAGACGACAGGGCAGCCCTCGTTACA
>JAOUQW010000004.1:7432766-7442905 GCA_028565825.1 Olivaichthys viedmensis
AAACGACATTTCATTTCAATGTATACGAGGTATATGGAGAAATGACAATAAAAACCTACTTGAACTTGAACTTCTTTAGCATGGTCAGCTAACCGTACTCGGTGCAGAAACGTTCTGGTGGGATGGTTAAATGATTCACTGATTGGTTCTCGTTAGGTCATTGTGACGCCCCGTCCAGTGTCACGCTTCCAGTGTCATGGTCAGTGGAAAACACTATTGCGCTAATTGGCATCTGGGCTGACAGTAAAATCCAAGAGCATTTAGAAGAAGCGAAGAGACATAGAAAGACGTTCCAAGTGATAGTCACAGCCATGCCAGATGCAGCATACAGCATAAATACTACGGTTTCACTGTGACTGGTGACAATCATTCAACAATAATCATTCGGCCATTTGGTTAAATACGGCCCCAAAAGCATGCCTATATACTGCAGGTCATTTAAGGTAAACAATGCTAATCATAATATGAATAGATAATCAGATGAATACTGCTCGCCAAGTTGGTGCGAACTGCTGTGTTTCCAGCGACTTTCAGTGTTAATCTCAACCCTAGTTGTCAATACATTATTTTCACAGTAAAAAAAGAGGCACCAGCATTGTTGAGCACATATTTTGTGCTGCTGTGAACACACAACTGCTGAATATGTATTATGTGCACAGGACGCCGTCACTGTAACGGGCGTCACTTTGTGTCATTACTGTAGTTTTTCTAAGGTAATTCCTAGTCCTGATTTAGCAGCACAACAGATGGAAAAAGGAACCGTAAGCCGGGAATGGAATGACACGATGTGACCGCGGGCCCTACAGTGGAAAAGAGGCCTAGGTGCTAAGGAAGAAAGTGATTCCAGCTTCAAGATGGCAGCTACTACTGTTTTTAGCTCTGTGACGTCATTTTGTCCATTTATACCGTGTCAGAAACCACATAAGCAAGTCTGTGGTTTGAGCGTGCGATGACTTAGAAACGCAGTTTGCACAATGCTAAACTATTAACTAAAGGATGCCCTTATTTGTTAACAACATTAGCCTCTAAACTCTTAACACTAAAAGACTAAAGAAGCGAATTTCAGACACCAAACATGTCTTAGCTGATCGACTACATTAGGGGTAAGGGGAGCACTGGGTACATTTCATTTTTGGCGCAATTTTGTTTTTAATTATGGTAACAGACATTAATTAAGACCTAATGTCTACTGCGTTGGACACTTTTAAAATACAACTCAAATAATTCATTAAGAAATACATGGCTGTAGACATAATGCTGTGTGGTACTGTCACGTTTTAATGCTGTTATCGTACTTGTTCTGCATTGCATTCTATTGCACGGTTATGTCACGACTGTATTATTTGTGCACATACAAGATTGTATATCGCACATTCTTTTTTTTTCTATGTATACATTACTCTATGCATGTAACAGTGGGAGATGCAAACCTAATTTCATTGTTCTTGTACGGAGACAATAAAGATATTCTAGTCTATAATCCTTTTATGGTCCTAAAACCATTCATTTCACCCTTTAAAAAAAAAGAAAGAAAGTCCTTACACATTCTTTTTGCATGCCACACTCCAAAGCCCGACTCCGATTAGTTTCCCCAGAGGTCTCTAACAGCCAGTCAGTGAACCCTAACTTTAAATCATAGGATGTGTCCCAAATGCTAGTGTTTGACTCATTTAAACAAGTACTGGACATTTGAATGAACACGTCATGGTGCAATGGTGTACATAGATAACGCTTTACAAAGAAGAGTTGCTATAAAAGTGAACAACTTGCACTATTATAGCTAATAACCTTCTAGCTAATAGGCTAATTAGTGGCCTAAGGGATGCTTAACACGTATGACCTCAAGCTTATGTTACAGATAACTTTACACTTTATTTCATTACACATTTGAAGGTGTACACGTCTGTAAACGGATTCATTTCTCAGTGTTAAAACTAATGTAAGCCCACAGTGGATTATGGGTAATACACACAGTCCCTCAGCCACAGAAAATAACACAGCATGAACACTCGAAAATAACGCAACTATCAGGAAGCCTTGGTGGAGCGGATTCTATGTGCTCTGGCATTTAGGACATTCCTTAAAATAAAAAAAAGTAAGAGGACTATTTAGCGTTTGGGACGGAGCACATGTCACATGCAACAGACGCAGGGTCTGAAGTAGTTCAAGGTTATACATGCGTAACTATAAAGTCAATCAACACTTAATGTCAGTTAACGTTGTGCAATGACTGAAGCAACACACTTGTTTCATGTACCATTTTATTGGACTTATATAGAAATACTTAAAAAAAACATGAAGTAGCACCAGTACTTAAGTTTTACTTTATCATGTAGAACTTTAAATGTCAGAAAAATAAAACTCTTGATACATTTTTCAAATCTTGTTTCAGCAAATATAATATTAGTATTTGACCATGAGGTTAAAGGCCTTTTTTTTTTTTTATTATCATAAAATAAAATATACTTTGTTTTTAAACTTTGCTCAATAAAGTACTTTTACGCTCAAGTAACTTCACCTACATATACATAAACAAGTGGTAAACAAACGTATTAAAATAGAAATACTAAAACTATAGTGGTGCAACAGAAGTCTGTAATACCCACTGGAATCTAATTCATACAAATTTTAGAAAGCATAAATGGTTTCCTTTTGTCCAACTTACTAAGTTTTATACATTTGAATGCTTCGTAATAATATAGAATAAAATATGCTTTATATTACTGAATAAAAAATATGCTGGGTGAAACGGATTTAAAAGACTTTTTTTTTTTTTTTTTTTTGCTGAACCTAGAAACCCTCAGTCCCAACAGAATACTGTTAAATGCAAATACACACCGTGTTTGGATCGTCCATGCACGCTTTCCGTGTGATATTAAAATAATACAGTGTTCGTTGCCCGAAGGCTATACTAAAAAATAAACCATATTTGAACCCAGCTACAAAAAAAAGTTCACTGAACTTAAATTAAAATATCTGTAAACATCTTTGCCATACGAAATATAATCTTTCAAGTCAAAAAAGAATAAAATACTTCAATCTGTATTAATGTCAGTAATATTTAAAACGTGTGGAATTCGTTGGTTCGTTTGTTCTATACATATATATGCAGGATATGTTGTCGCTTTCCCTCGGATAATTTGAAGTCGAACTAGTTGCTGCAGTATCGTCGCCGCTGTAAGTCTATCAACGCGAAAGGCCCGTTTTTACTGACCCTATTAACACACTGATAGGGTCTACACACTGACTCACGTACCTTTGGCCAGACTTTCGCCGTCCTTCTCCGGACCTCGCGGAAAACTTTGTCTGCGTCCGCTGTTCTAGAACTATGTAGATTACTATGCTTTTAAATATTTAAAACATGCATTAGAGGTTGAAATTATTTGTCCCGAGCTACAGTATAAACAAATGGAGCCACCGGAGCCCTCGGTCGGGTTTCCCTTTTTTTTTCTTTGCTTTTTTTTTTTGGATACTGCAGCTTCACATACATATGTATATACACGCATGATAGACGCGTTATTATTAGGAGTTTCATAAAGCCATAACAGGAGTTTGTGGTTAAATGTTCCGTCGTGGTGCTATCTTTGTTGCTATCGTACACGTGTCTTTGCTGATTTGTTTATGAAAATATACGTATTGCCTGAGTAACTGCAGCGTGGCAGACGGGGCACTCGGGGTCGTTGCGCTCGCAGATGCGGTTGGCGCACTCCATGCAGAAGAGGTTATGGCCGCACGGCACGAGGGCGGCGATCACCTCGCTCTCGAAGCACACCGAACAGTCCCGGCTGCCTTTACGGCTCGTTCCCGAGGAAGAGGACGAGGAGGAAGAGGAAGATGATGAGGAAGAGGAGGACGCAGACGAATCTGAGGGCAACCCGGGGAGATGGGAGGCCATGTTGTTGTAGCCCGGGAAGGTTAAGGAGCCTCCGCCCGGGTCGCTGCGGACCCTCCGGGCCAGTGGATGATCACTGATCCCGCCCACATGATTAAGGGGCGGGGATAAACGGGGCTGGGTGGGGCAGCTCATCCCGTTCAGCCTCCTCTGATTGGTCAGAATCCCGTTGGCATTAGCGGAAGCATTGGAGGGGAAGATGGAGGAGGATGTAGCAGTGTTTGTTAAGCTCATGCTACGTTCGTACTGTGACCACATCAAACCAGGCGCCGGGTCAAATCCGGGCGAGGACTCAAAGGGGAGGTCCGCGCATTCGGGAGAACCGATCTCGCCGCCGTAAACAAACGAGTTGCCGTTGATGTTCAGGTTGTTGTTGTTGTTGTTGTTGTTGTAGCTCAGTGCAGGGCTCGGCGGGCTGTAATTGGTGCCGAAGTACGAGTCAGTGGAGGCGCTGCCCAGAGAGCTGGAGCTGTCGTTGCGGTAGCTGGCGAAGGGCTTGCGTGCCAGGCTGGGTGTGGCGCTGGCACTAGCGCTGGCGTTTGTTTTGCCCCATAGACTGGCGTGATGACTGCTGGCGCTAGCCGCGTGCATGTCAAAGCCCACGTCTGTGCCGTTGGCGTGGAAGTCGTTATCGTCAGCGGTGTTGGCGAACTCGATCAGCCCGGCACCTGTGCGCATGGCGATGTGTGCCTCGATCTCGTCACGCGCCCGGTCCACGTTCTCAGGCATGCCCGTCACCTCGAATACTGGCTCCTTGTCGCGACTCGGGGTCACGATGTAGGTGTGCGTCTGCTGCTGGATGCGCTTGATCGTGGCTCCTTTGGGCCCCACCACCAGCCCAACGACGCGGTACGGCACCCGCACCTGGATGGTGGTTTGACCCGGAAGGTTGGGCGGCACAGGCACGCTGCCGCTCCCGTTCACGTTGCTGTTTTTGTTCCGGGATGCTCGGATCATGGAGAAATGCTCGGCCGCTGAGATTATTTCCCTCCGAGCCATGGCTACGTCCTCCCTCCTGCCCGTCACTACGAACACGGGCTCCTCCCCTCGCACCGGAGTCTTAATGTACGTGTTGGTCTTGGCACGCAGGGCTTTAATCTTGCAACCTAAGTTTGGACAAAATTAAAAAGAATGAATTAAAACCAAAATAATAAAAACTAAAAGAAAAGGGCGGATAATGGAACATGCTACATCAGGGCTGCACGAGGTGGACTAAAATAGCATATTGGGATGATATTGCAATACATTGCGATGACTATATGTGTTGCAATGTATTAAAACAAAACTGTAACGTGAAGCTGTGATGTATCGGTTAAAGACTGGCCTGCATTACTTTGACCAAAACAAATAGTCAAAGCCATGATGCATCAAAACACCAACAAAAAAATCGTCAGCGTGCTCACAACATAATAAAAACAGTGGATTGTTCGGTTCTCATATTGCTGGAAATATTGCGATAACAATTAACAAATGATACATTGTGCAATCCTGTGCACCACACACAGATCCGTTATTGGTATCACTGTAAGCGAGGTCGCCTTTCTACAGCAGCCAAACAAAGAGCAGTGCATACACAAGCAGCAAAAACAGACACAAGTGGTCAAGCAGGACATAAGTGATAAATAGCAAAAATCTAAATAGAAGATATATTGAATTGTTTAAAGGTACATGCTACACTCAGATGGTTGCCGGTTGCAAGAAGATGCATGCTTTTAAGTCTAGGAACAACGATTCCCTTATTGAACTTTTTTTTTTGCACGCCATAAATTCAAACCACATGCTCAGCTACATGACACACAGTGGTCTGGGTCAAAAATAGCACAGGGGAAAAAAAAAATCTGGATTTTCCCTGCTTTCACATTTCAACCAGACAAGAACTGCCTTTTGTCCACTATATGACTTGACTGTGAACCGGCAGGCACAGGAAGACAATAACACGGCAGTTCCTAGACCCTATATATAAATTCGCCCTAAATAGTGATCCAGGCTGGGATCAGGAGTGTTGAACCAAGACTACACAGACAAAAACAGCTGGCATTGTCGGACCCATCTCAGCCTTTACAAGTAGGGACAGCTACTGAGACTATCACTCTGGTCTGTTGTGTGACAGCAACTCCTCGGTAATTGTATTTCCTGCTACAGAGCAAAGTGCACTTACTCAGACTACGATGTCTCTGAATGTAAAAAAAATACGATTAGTCCCCAATAATAATAATAATAATAAATCCCAGCAGTGTGCATGGGTGGCATACATGCCAAAGCATCTGGCTCGCTGTGGAGCATGCTTCTTTTTTTTCCTTCTTAACAAAATAGAGCAGCAAGGAAGGATAACATGACAAAGAGATCGATGACCCATGGTGCGGTGCGGTCCGGTGTGCTGGAGGAGAAGCGACTCCCCTCTTTTTGTCATTTTGGCCAGCTAAAATAAAGCAGGACGATGCACTTTGCTGAAAACACACTACTGTGCGTGGTTGCATGCGTATTCTGCGCCCAACATATAACAACAATAAACACTAAGCCCTAAAAGCGTCATGCATGACATGCATGGCACACCTGGCATATACATATATATATACACATATAACATGCAGCATATATATATATATATATATATATATGACAAATGGCATACATGACATCATATGCCTATACGCATATGTGGCACATTATAATGCACATGCACGCGCATGTGTGGCACATTATAGCGCACGTGCACGCGCATGTGTGGCACATTATAATGCACGCGCATGTGTGGCACATTATAACGCACGTGCATGTGTGGCACATTATAACGCACGTGCACGCGCATGTGTGGCACATTATAACGCACGTGCACGCGCACGCGCGGCACATTATAACGCACATGCACGCGCACGGCCAAACAATGAAGCGCTGCTTTTCCTCTCACCTTGTCTGCCCACGATCTCGGCCACATGCTCGGAGCTGGGCACGGGCACGCACTCGGTCATGTTCACGCTCTTCTTCCGCGGCTCGTTGTCGCACGCGGGGTTCTCGTCCAGGTCGAGCAGGGTGAGGTCCAGCGCGAGCTGCAGGGCTCTTTGGTCGTCCAGGGCGTCGACCCCCTGGCCGCCGCCGCTCCTCTCCAGCTCGGGGAACAGGGAGCTGGGCATCTCGGCAGCTCTCCTGGATCAGCAACAGCGGACAGAGGAGAGAAAGAAGGGTGGGGATTGAAGAGGGAGAGGAGGAGAAGAAGGAGAGGAGGCTCTTGTAAAAGAAAAGCCCCTGGTGCAAAAAAACCACAACAACAACAACAAAAAAAAGAAAAAGAAAAAAACCCCAAGAAAAAAAAAAAATAATCAGCGCGCGCGCTCACCCTCTCTCTCTCTCTCTCTCGCCGGTCCTGGCAGTGAAAAGAGAGAAAGAGAGAAAGATGGGAAGAAGCAGTGCAAATCCGAGCCGTGCTCGCGGATCTCCCCGCTTTCACCCCCCCAAAATGCGTATTCCGGAGGTACTGGGGGCTGTTGCGGTGGTAATAACTCCTCGGGAAGTGCCCCTCCCTGCGCTCGGCTCTTTCCCTGCTCGCCCGTCTGCGTCTCTGCTGCAGACACGCAGCTGCAGCGGCGCTAAACTGGACCGGGCTCGCGATGACGTCACCGCCCGGGCCAACGAGGGCGTGGCGACGCCGCCGCGTCTGATTTGCATACAGCCCCGCGGATTGGACGGCTGGGTGTTATCAAGAAAACGCGCTGCTTCTTCATTTGAATGAACCGGACCGAGGCCGGAGGCGGCGCGAACGCTGCTTCCGATTTGCATACGACGAGCGGATTGGCGCGTCGCTGCTTGCGATTTGCATACGACGAGCGGATTGGCGCGTCGCTGCTTGCGATTTGCATAGGCCGATATGATTGGATAGAACCGACGGACGGGCAGGGGAGAGCGTCAAGCCCAAAATCATTACACACAGATTTTTTTTATTTATTTTATTTATTATTAATATGATCGTTATTTGTTTTTATGGATATTGACCTAGTTTTATCTATTAGACTGATCACTGATGGTCAAGGTGTGTAAAAGTGGCCGACGGGGCCTACAGAGAACCTGCACACTTTGATGATTGGCCTGTAAACACACCTATTCAGGCCAATTGATTCGCTCATGCCTTTCTAGCTGTGTAAGGTCATTGACCTTTTCCTGAAACGTCACAGTGTTGTGTTTGGATTTGTAATGATCGTGTCATAGGCTTCCAGAAATAAATATACTACAGACAATAGCCAACAGACAGGGGTTTATTTATTTATTTATTTATTTATTAAATCCACCTTGCAAAAAAACTGACCGTCATAATCTCAGCATTGTTATTTAATAGACTGACTGGAGAGACTAACAATTACTGAGTAAAGTGCAGGATGGGGAACTACATGCCCAGACATGCTCTTTGTCCTGGAGTTCGGAGTGTGTGTGTGTGTGTGTGTGTGTGTGTGTAAGCTCGCTCTCCTTCTCCTTCTCTTTCTTTGTCTCTATCCGTCCCGCTCTCTCACTCGCTTTCCCCATTTCAAACGACTAATAGGTAACTGCTATGGTCAAACACAGCTCATTTCCTCAAGGATGTTGGCACGCTCAACGCCGCGGTCGGAGACACTGGGCAAAATCTATGACATCTGCACCTCACTCAATTAAGTGAACACCATACGAAGCCGAAATGATGCATCCTCGAGTTCTGTAGCTTGTTTTACTTTTGACTGACCTTGACGTCACTCTTTGATAAAGGCAGAAAGACGATCACATTTCATTTCCACGAAGTTGTCCTGTCGTCTTCTTATATAGGAACAGCAATCCGGAAATACTAACAATCCAGATTCAGACATGATCAAAAAAGACCACATCACAACACTTGAGCATGCTTTTACAATACCTGTTATGTGTCACCGTATTTAGTTTTGCTGAGGTTAATTGGAACACACAGTATCAAAACAGTATCAAAACAGCAGTGCCACAATATGAAAAACTACTTTTTACGCTCAGTAACAATGGAATTGGTTGATGTTTTAAATGTACTGACGATACCCATGACACACTCAGAAAAGCGTATCGTGACATGATGTATCATGATATATACCCGCCCCCAGATCAAAATAAGCCTATGAAAATCACACATCCTAGTCTGTCCATATTAGTGACCTAAACCTGAAAAAATCCAAATAAACAATACAATCAATTCAATCTGGACTTCTTTCGGTCCAGTGTAGGCTATTGACCAATTAAATATTAACAGCACACTTAAGCAATGTTCTCTTCCTCTGTATATGTGCTCTAGAGGGTTTGTTGCAGGTCTCCCAGTGGTTCCCCCATCTGTGGGGCAAAACTACCTTTTGTGGCCCAAGAGGAGGTGTATGTGTGGGGGTGCTCTTCTTCTTCCACAAAGAAAATCTCAAACCAATTCAGTGGCATTGAAACGAGAAGCGGTTGCTTTGTCACCTCGAGCCCGGGGAACAATAGCTATGCTAATACGAACGACCCCCCTAAACCTGAGAATGTGCGCCAAGCTTCTCTTATTTAACGCTCACCCCCTTTTTATTCTTTTTTACACCCCCCACACCACCCCCTCCCACTTTGTCTTCTTATTTTTCAGTTGGAGCTGTATCGGGAAACATCTGGAGGGGCATTATGCAAACTCCATATGTACGATTATCTCAGAGCTGTTTGCACAAGGCTGTTCCGATTAGAGATTTGAGATGGAAAAGGAGAGAAAGTGCCTGCGTGCTACCAGACTTGGCATCATCGCAATAACGTGTCTTGTTGAGGCAGGGACATAATATTTTATTGGGCACTTTAGTCAATAATTTGTTGAGCAATATCTTCTTATGCAACATTTGCCACTAAAAATAGTTGCATATTCATCCACACCTTTTGAAAAAGTAAATACCGAATCCAGTACTTCTGCTTTTTTAATATTTAATCACAATGTAATCCCATCCTTTTATACTCAAAGCAACAGACTACTACTCATGTAACTATTTCTAAATATTACCTTACATATCTAATGGCAATCGACTGGATTCACAAGTCTGTGGAAAACAAAGGGAGTTCAGCCTCCGTTACGGTTAGCTGCCTCTCAGCCAGTCAGTGACTCTCTTGCACACACACACACCACACACCACACACACACACACACACACACACACCACACACCACACACACACACACACACCCCACACACACACACACACACACACACACACACATATATACAGAATTAAAAACAACCACTAAAACAAATTCATTCTGA
>JAOUQW010000004.1:7456518-7467266 GCA_028565825.1 Olivaichthys viedmensis
ACCTCTTTGCACAGGGATAATCTGAGGAAACCATACCTCTTTGCACAGGGATAATCTGAGGAAACCTTACCTCTTTGCACAGGGATAATCTGAGGAAATCTTACCTCTTTGCACAGGGATAATCTGAGGAAACCATACCTCTTTGCACAGGGATAATCTGAGGAAACCTTACCTCTTTGACACTTTAGAAGGCCGGGTGTGTGCTCAAACACGGTCCTTCTCGCACTTGATGCAGGAATATTTGCGTCATCAATTTAGTATTATTATAACATTAGGTAACTGTACTTTACTTTAAATTAATGCTATATTTATTTGTCTTTATTGTTCATCCATCCGCCTATTGCTTGCCTGATGCAATAGTTGATAGTAGCTTGCTAGCGTCTAGGTTGCTGTTTTTAAAGCTTGTTTTATAACAGAAAGAATAATAGTAAATCAGATGTGACAACTCTGCAAGAGCGTTGACTATTGAACAGCCTCATTTGGTTAATTAATTAGTATATTAATGTGGCCTAAAACACATGGCAGCGCATGTGTTTTACCAGCGCAGCCCACTTCTAACATAAGGCTAGCTAACTGTCAAGCTGGACAGTCTTTGCTTGAGCTAGGATACAGCGGTTTCCGTTGTTGCAGGCCGAGGCACTAACATATTAGCCATATTACTTAGTGTCATTTAATTTTTCAGCAATGTTTTGCATTAGCTGCCTGTAAAAGTGCATTACATCATCGTTTTCTCAAAAGAAAAATCAACTGCAGCTTAAGACATGAGCTGATCGTCTAGAGTAAAATTTTACATTTACATGAATACATTGAAACAGATTGTCCACTAAATTGAAACGACATGTTATTTGGTAATATTGCTGACGATACTCTATAATCAAGTCTCCTTTTTTTTTAAATATGATTTTCAGTGTGTTTGGTGGTTTAGACTGAAAACATCTCAGTGGGGGGGTCTCCTGTAGGGTAGAGCCGGCCCTGCTCATTTGATAACGGTTCTAAATAACAGTAATAAAAAGGGCAGCGTGTGTGGTGTCAGACTTTCCAGATACAGAGATCCCTTTAGATCCATTGAGTCACCATCACCTTCCAACTTTTGTTCGATTCACGCTGTTCTGAATCAGTGCAGCTATATTGTAAATATTGAGACCGACTCGAATCGGTCCGTCTGTACACCACTACCATATAAAAGTAGGCAACTGAACTGCAATGTAAGGTGAAAGAGGACTAATACTGATTTAAACGCACTGGTAGCAGTATAGAATACGAGGAAATGGGAAGTGCCAAAAAGGCCTTCGGCAACGAGTGTAATGAAATTGTCACTCACAGGTTGTGTAGTTACAAAAGGCTGTATAGAAATGTCTCCTGTCGCTGTGAAATCAATAACCTGAGACTCTCCAACAACAACAGTGAACTTCACTGAAGCACTTCCAGCGATGCATTCTGATTCAGATATATATACAGAAAGAGAGAAAAAGAGACACAAACACACATGCGCGCACACACAAACACACACATACACACACACACACACACACAAACACACACGCGCACACACAAACACAGACGAGTAATAAGTGGCTAGCAAGTGGTTTTCAATGTCAGACTTGACATTGTTGTCCTGTAATGACCCTCTTTTAGAAAGCTTGGGCAAATAATAATCTCCTCGATCTCTCCCTCCATCTTCCACCATTCTCTGTGCACTTTATCGCCAACCTCTCTCATTCCTCCCATTCACCTCTTTCTCTCTCTCTCTCATTCCATCTCACCTCTCCACCCCAAAATAAACTCGACTATAGAGAACACCACCTTATCAGGACAACAACGAGGCATGAGTGTGTTCTCGAGTGTATATTAGAGTGTGTGTGTGTGTGTGTGTGTGTGTGTGTGTGTGTGAATGTAAGTCGGCTTCATCAGAATCCAAAGGACGTGGCCAAGCTAGAGAACAGTTACCAGAACTGATTGAAACAGAAGTCCCTGTTTCTCTCTCTCACACACACACACACACACACACACAGTCCAATCCCGAGTCAGGATCAGAAAGTACGTATTGATATTGTCGAGTGACAAAAGGGCAGAGTTCAAGTAAGATTTGATCAACCAATCGCTAACTGGATCATATTACATCACCATTCGCTTTTTTCAAAGTGACCTAACAAGCTAGCTAACGTTAGATCTTTTTTTTTTTTTTTTTTTTACAGTGTAATTAAAAGCAGTACCCAAGTTTACTAGCAGGTTACATAATGTTTGGGAAAATATTTTATTGTGTAACCTAGCACCCATGTTAAGCTAGCTAACGTTTGGTACACTATTATGGTGAACTCCTATATTGAAGTTTTTGTGTTTAGCTGATCAAATTTAACTGAAGGGAACGGCTCTCACACGGCAAGATCAAGATGTGCTGATCAAAAAAGGTTAGTGCTGATAATGAGCAGCCCAGAGAGCCGAGAAATATAGGCTGGAACCTAAACAGTCGGTGTGACAGCACCTCAGAGTTACATTAAGAGCCATACATGTTTATGTCTCCAAAAGAACATCATGTGGTTGTTAAGATGGTGTGTGGAGCGTTTTGAGTCTAAGGATTATACGCTTCTTCTCCCGCAGTATAGGCCACACACACACACACACACACACGCCGCCCTTTGTGTGCTTTGCCCCTGTCCTCCTACTCAGATGTATTTCGTCCAGGTTGTTTGGAGAGCGGCGCTTTATGAAATCCATCATAGCCGCTAAGAAGCAGAAGGGCAAATTCGGATATATAAACATTCCTCTCCTTTCATTAGTCCTCAAGAAGAGGGCATGGGGGAGGAGGGCGAGGTAAAAAAAAAAAGAAAAAAGAAAAAAAAGAGAGAATTGCCGGCAGGAGTGGAACAGGATCTCTCTCTTTCTCTCTCTCTCATTCTTTTTGTGGTATTTGGCCAGGCACCATGAGAAGGTGTGTGGGTGGAGGGGCTGGATCCATCAGGGAAAAGACAGGAGTCTTTCTTTCCCTCTCCCCCTCTCTTTATCTCTCCCTCTTCCCCTCTCTCTCGCTCCATGTCTCTTTCTCTCTGTGGTAATTGAGAAGTTGCCTGGCTGGGACTCAGCCCAGATGGAAATCATTCTGGCATGGGGGGGGGGGGAGAGAGAGGACAAGAGAACAAGAAAGAAACAGCGCGAGAGAGAGAGAGAGAGATGAGCCCAAACTGATATCCTTGGATCCTAATTGAACACGAACTCACAGATCTTGCGAATGCCTGAACTGCTGCAATGACTCAAGGCTTGATCGTTACAAATGTACAAGGCGTCTGTGATTACGAAGGCTCACATTTTAATAAAGCTGCAGAAGCTTTCACTGTCATGACGAATCAGACGAGCCCTGTTTTTAGTGCGTTACTCCATCGGCTGCATTTTAATCTGATACAAATACATATATACAGGTATTCATTTGGCAGACGTTCTTATTAAAAGTGACAAGTGAGGCAGAATCCAATCCAAAGCACAGAGCTGAGCAGTTCAGGGCTAACCCTGTGCTCACACCGGCAGCCATTTTTCTCCTCACGTAATGATCAAGGTTGAGTCATCTCAGCGGTTCAGGTATTTTCGAGATCTTTCTTTCTGCGCACATTGATGTGTCATACTCTTTGATCCTTATACAGTCAAACCAGCTAATATTCGCAAGCAAAATAAAATTATTATCATAATTAATAAGCTGCAAAGCATGCTCCAGAGTTCACATGGTGATTTAAGCTAACTAATTTGTCTAACTCTACAGGTTGTTACAAGCTGTTAATTCGCTAATCAAGCTCACCCTACAGTTTCAGAGACATTTCTCTAGGTGTAATTTTTTTAAAATTTAATTTCCCAATAAATTTAAAGTGAGAAATAATAACAATCAATTTCAAGTAGGAGCCAAAAAAAGATGGATAATGTTTCGCACTGGGACAAAGGAAGAGTCCCTCCATCCCTCACTTCCATTGGTAGTCGCCTCATCTCTTTGCTTCTCATTTGCGTGAAGTTAAATTCTGCTCAACCTTATGGCCGGGGTTATACTTGCTGTTAACTATGTGTACGCAAGATGGTCTGCTATACGTATCCTGCGTTCATTCGGCATGTCGATTGTGCACGTCTCAAAAAATGTACGCAACGCATACGTGTGGTGCTATACCTGCGTATACGGCGAGGGCAGTATAGTGAAGCAACGCGCCGATCGGTAGGACGAGAGACATAAACTCTCCATTGTGGTGACGAGATTGGTTTAATGGCCCGATACACCATCTAAGTTGGTGTCGCTGCCGCTGTTCCTGCCGTTTTCTCAAAATACATATCATCATAGCCTCCTCAACTCCCTCCAGCTACACTGTTTACCTCATTGTGCAAAATCACAGGAAGTGTTTGAAGAAAGTATTGCAGGGCTACTGAGGTATGTTTCGTTTCTGACCTGCCCCCAAGTGGAGTTTTTAATCCTTTAGATATACGAAAGTTATGGAAGCGAGTATGTGAACAATGATGCACGAGTAGTCACAAAGCAAGTATAACCCCGGGCCTATCACGTCACCTGGCCCCGCTCACTTTGCCAATGGTCACTTTGCCTATTGTCACTGTAAATCACTAACACTCGTTGAAAATGAATGACTTCCAGCCACTTTGTTGCTTCGCGTTGCTGCCAGTGTGAACGCAGGTTAAGAGTTTTCCACAGCGGTCCAACAGGGGCTCTCTGGCAGGCCTGGGATTTAAACTCACAACATACTGGTTACTAGCATATAATCTTTAACTGCTAAACTACCACTTCCACTTGAGATTTAACAGATAGCAACGTACAGACAAGGTTATATTACTACTTAAAAGACAGACACCCATAACTACGGAGTCTAATAGAGCTGATCAGTTTTCTCTTGTCCATATGTTGCGTTTATATGGAACTCATGAATTCGTGCTTCTGACATGGGAAGGCGAACACACAAAACACTCACTGTTCAAATGGTTAAAGTTGTGAGAACACTGACTGAGGCTAACGATTTAGCTAGCTAGCACATAGCCTTTTATATGGACAACGTGGGCACAGTGACGAAGGAAACAAGACAAAACCATTGTGAATATCAAAATTTCCTTCAGATGTGTTGGTAAATTACTAAAATAAAATTCCGCTGTAATTACACTTAGCGTTGACTGCAAATAGAACTTCCATAGCTTCCTCCACATTGAGAAACATCAACATGTTTCGCAGAAAGAAGTTACTCTGTAGCAGGAATTTAAAAAGGTTCCTGGAAGTAAAATCATATTGGTTCCGCCAGCTGAAGCGAGTCTAAAGTTCCTGAGTTCCTGAAAAGAGTCCTACAGTGGAAACGTGCCTTCTCTGATTGGAAACCCAGGATATGATAAGTAACGGATCCTACACAGTTTCAGTGAAGCCAGGTTTGTCTGTGTATGTGAAGTGCTCGAATCACTCACACTCTAGTGGATTATAAAATTGATCTTTTAAACAAAGACACTATTCTCACCCTGTTTTAAGCAGCTGCCAGACTGAACAGCAATAAAATCTGCCTGGCGAAAAAGCCAATTCATTTTAATGGGAAAGGGCGCAGAACATAAAAGAGGAGTTCGCTTGCGTAAGTGGTTCATTTCACTTCGCGCCAAGTTCAAGGTGCACTTAAACCCTGTGAATTTGCGAAGCTTGGAAACAGTGGACAGTCTGTGGTCTCTTATTTTAAATAAAATAAAAAAACAACCCCAACAAAATGCAGAAACTGCAAATTATTAAGTAGCGCTCACATCAGACTTTTTTGCCTCGCTATTTTCTATCATTTGCAATAAAACATTTTTTTTTTAAACTAGCTAGCTCACTAAACATTACCACTACATTTATTCCAGAATCCTGACAACTGGACCACCTATGATCAGCTGATCATCCTGTGTGACTGCTGCTTTATTCCAAGAGCCATGCCTGAAAGATCGCAAGTTTATAAAGCACAGCTTCATGTCGTTTTTATAGGCATCATCAAGTCTGTGTTCATATTTCATGCACTTAATTGGTACAGGCCATTTCAGTATGAATTCAAAGCGATGTTTCTCTGCACTCTCAGCAGTGTATGTATGTGTTAAAGCCAGCTCTGGATAAGCAGCTCTTAAATCGGTGAGCTGGAGCCGAAACGACTGCAGCTTGCTCGAGTTCAGATCTGAGCAAAGGAATGAAGTGTTTATCAGCAACTGTCAGGAAAAAGTGGAAACAGCCACCGGCATGCAAGAGCAGTTTGGAGAACGAGAGCTCCAATTACAGATGACAGGAATCAAAAGCGTGAGCTTGACGCTGGGACGCTGGAGCAAAAGAGAGACGGGCACAGAAGGAGGAGCAGACCCAGAATGGAGAGTGGGGAAAGTCCCTTTTCTCTTGTTCCCCCTCTCTCTCTCTTATCCTCCTAATGCTGAATCATCAATGAACTCACTGAACTACTCTCCAGTAACAGCAGTTCTCTGCTGCAATGGAACTGCACTTAACTAATGCAGATTATAACAACACCTATTCAAACATTTCGACGACATTTACCTCATATAAAGATCATTTAAACAATGATCTAATGTAAATCCAGCTAACAGAGCACGTTATCAGAACACACAGCAGAATGTATTTGACATGTTGTAAGAAAGTTAGGCTATAACGTTCCTGCAATGTTCTTACGACGTCACTCACACAACCTTCCCGGTTAGACGATAACTAACATTATGGAAACTTTGTGTTAACGGTCGTCCAACTAAAAATGTTGCCGCCATGTTGTAAAGTTATGTAAATTGTAGACCATTTCGAAAACTTGCCAGATTGAACATTCCAGGAACCAAAAATTCCTAGAACTGTAAATTTCAGAAAGCATTCTGCTAACCAACAGAAAGGACAAAGCTTTGTTTAAGTGGTTTCCTACATTTTATGCTCTGGCCTTGTTCCAATACTGGGTTTGGCTTGTCGACTTCTCCATTGCTATTTCTACTTGATAGGACGGCATGGCAGTCTTAAGGGCTGCTCCAATACTCTGCTGAAGTAAAGTTTGTTAGATGAACCCTTGGATCCCTAAGGGATTGAGTCTACATCAGTGTGGACTGCAGGGGCACAATACAATATAAAATTTGAATTTCTGCTTTCATATTGAGTTTTATGTACCAAACGTCTGCTAGCCTAGCACAGTGTTGCCCAAACTGATTCTCGGTACCCCCAGATGGTGCACATTTTGCTTTCTCATTGCTCCCAACACACCTGAAGCAGGTATTCAGTGTTCTTGATTGCTCAGTTTGGGCGTTTGAAATGCAGCAAGAATGTGGACCAATGAGGATTCCTTGAGGACTGGTTTGGGAAACACTATGCTACTAAACAAGCTAGCGAATTAGGGGATTGTATCCATCTTCCCAGGGCTCTACAATCCTTTAATTCTATGTTCCCTTGATGATACATTAAGGGAGCTTGTAAAAGGTCATGGTTAGTGTCATATCACAAAGGTCAGACCTCAAAACACCCTTAGGTGGCAACTAATACAGACTATTCTGAATCAAATTTAAAGGACAAACTTAAATCTGTCTTCAGAGTGATTTAAGACTTATTTACAACTCATGTAACTCATGTAATGAACACAATTTCAGATAAGGCCCTGCTAATAAAGGGTTGTTTCCAAAAGTATAAAGAGGGAACACAGCACCATGGAAATATAGGGCTGTTTCTTAAACACATTTTAATAAGTGAGCGTAGGACAGTAGGAACATAAGACCCTGGGAACATAGGGTTGACACCACTAATTTGCATACTAGCAGATGATTAGCAAAGCAGCTAGTTAGCAAGCTATCTAGTTAGTAATTCAGCTAGTTAGCAAGCAGATGTGACTCTGTTTACAGTTCAAAGAAAAATGATTGTACAAATCACCATTGAAAGGGCAAATACATTCAGACTTGAGGGGATCTTCAGTAATCAAGGGAACACAGTACAGTGTGCATGAAATACACCTAATACTTCATATGGGGGAAAATATATGTACATGTACAATATTTATATATATATATGTGTGATGCACTGAAATTTCAATATTTACTGCATGTCCACATTTATAAACCATTCATAAAACATATGTAATAGTGTTAATACTTAATACTTACATATATGTGAAAAAATATAAGTAAATATATTTCAAATTATGTTAACAAATCTTTTGAAAAACATATGTCGTATATATTTCAGGACACCGAGCTGGAAGACTGTGAATACATATCAGTACATCTTCCTTACCTAGAAACAATACCGCCACTTCCTAGCCACCATCATTTGTGCAATCTGCACTACATATAAATTTCGAGTGATGTATCAGAACAAAGGAGCGTCTAGTGGCACTCGGCGAGTCACGGCTCCCTTTAAAACACACCGACAGCTCCCACTTAGCAAGAAGAAAAGGGGCATTAATGCAAACGTCCCTCTCAGTAACACGTTCTCTCCACTCTGGCGGGAGAGCAGTCGCGTGGGAGGACACACACGGCGCTAGGCCCTGAAAGGAAAGGAAAAATGAAATAAAGCAAAGCCTGATTCTGAAACAAGAGGCATTTTAAAAAAGATGATGGGGAAGTGGATGGTGAAATGCATGATGATTCAGATGGAAAATATGGCTCTTTTCAGAACTGGCCCTGCAGATTTAGTTACTTTATCTCTAATATAGAGATGTTGACGAGCTGCTGATCATCTCTCAGAGGTGTACAGTTACTGAAAAAAGCTGACTACACATTTCGAGTAATCTCAAAAGGCCTAAACGGAAGGAGAAAAATGCATGTAGCTTTCTTTCTGCTTCAAATCAAATCACAGGCAATGGGACTCAAATCGAATTTAAAAGGAGGAGACAGGCGCAAAAACTGGGTCAACAGAAGAAACAAGTAGAAATGAACAGATTAGCTACAGTAAAGGTCATTTTTAAATGAAAATACTGAAATACATTTATATGTCTCGGGGTTAAAAACAGGAATCTAAAAACTGCGTACCATTTAAACATGTTTTTGGCAATTCACTAAAACAGAGCTTGTATATCGCCCACAACCTCCATTTAAAACACTTTAGTCCTGCAAGAGGCTTCATGTGAATGCCAACATCTGAAATATACACGGAGTTGGCACTTTATTACAGAAACCATGAATGAATAGAGAGGTCCGCCTCCTGCTAAGGGCCCGCGACACCGCTTTCAGATCTGGTGATGCTTAGGGCTTGTGATGTGCAGCTGGCCGAGATCTTCACCAACATTTTTAATCTGTCACTGTCCCAAGCAGCCATACCCAAGTGCCGAAAGTCTACTACTATCATACCAGAGCCAAAGAAATCAGCTGCGGAGGACTTTAATGACTTCTGCCCTGTTGCTCTTACCCCAGTCACCATGAAGTGTTTTGAGAAGCTTGTCCTGGCTCATCTCAAAACCTGCCTTCCCACTACTCTGTATCCCTACCAGTTTGCCTACCGCTTGAACAGGTCAACAGAAGACGCCATCTGCACTGCACTACACTCTACCCTGACACACTTGGATAATAACAACACCTATTTGAGGATGCTGTTCATTGACAACACCATCATTCCCTCCAAGCTGGTCATTAAGCATGAAAGTGATCTTGGCATCAACGCCTCCCTCTGCAATTGGATTTTGGACTTCCTGACAAACTGACCACAGTGTGTTAGGCTGGGTAACCACAAGTCCTCCTTCCTGACCCTGAACACTGGTGTTCCAAAGGGCTGTGTGCTGAGCCCTTTACTCTTCTCTCTTGGACCTTTAATACTTCCACCCTAGTCAAGAGAGAGCAACAGCGACTCTATTTTCTGAGGAGACTGAAGAAATTCCACCTTTCCCCTCAGATCCTGGTAAACTTCTATCGCTGCACCATTGAGAGCATTCTCACCAACTGCATCACAGTGTATACCACACTGGTAACTGCTCCATGGCCGATAGAAAAGCCCTGCAACGGGTAACAAAAACCGCCCAGCGAATCATATGCACCCAGCTCCCTGCCATAGAGGACTTACAGCGCAAACGGTGTCTACGGAGGAAACACAATATCATCAGTGACTCCTCTTACCCCTCCCACAGACTGTTTACTCTACTACCGTCTGGGAGAAGGTACAGGAGCCTCTGTGTCAACACCAGTAGGCTCAGGAACAGCTTCTTTCCTGCAGCTGTTACTGTGCTGAACTTTGCTTCCCGGCGCCAGGCCACTGCTCTTTCCAATACTCTTCCCACACAGAGATGAAATACTCTGTACATAGATTTTATAGGCACGTTTTATAGGCACATTGTCAACCTGTAACAAGAACTGATACACTGTTACCACTGACATTTATCTACACTGCAACAAGTTCATATTGTATATACATGTTACACATCAGTATACAATACTCTACTCCATTCTACAGTACTACACAATACTCCACTCCATTCTACAGTACTACACAATACTCTATTACATTCTACAGTACTACACAATACTCTACAACATTCTACAGTACTACACAATACTCTACTCCATTCTACAGTACTACACAATACTCCACTCCATTCTACAGTACTACACAATACTCTATTCCATTCTACAGTACTACACAATACTCTATTCCATTCTACAGTACTACACAATACTCTACTCCATTCTACAGTACTACACAATACTCTACAACATTCTACAGTACTACACAATACTCTACAACATTCTACAGTACTACACAATACTCTATTCCATTCTACAGTACTACACAATACTCTATTCCATTCTACAGTACTACA
>JAOUQW010000004.1:7489988-7503252 GCA_028565825.1 Olivaichthys viedmensis
TTTTGTACTGGAGCTACGAAGCTAATGTAGCTAACAGGTAATGGAAGCTTATAGCTCCCAGTTTAGAACCGTTTAAACCACATTCTGTGTAGAGTCATAACATTTCTCATATGGTATAGTACAGAAGTATCGAGAGAGCCCATCCATTTTTCTATCCTGCTATCTCGAAATCCTGACTTCATTTCTCTCTTCATCTTGAGATCACATGGTCAGTCCAACCGTCACTGCGTGCCACATAGATGCTTCAGTAACAGGCTGCAGGGGGTCGGTGAGCGCGGGGAAAACTGGGAAGTAGCCGAGTTAAGCGCTATGTATAGCACTGAAAATGTTAACTCGGTAAATTGAATATTTGTTTAGCGGACAAAGAAATAGCACAATAGCACTATGTGATGTATGGTTGATGTTAGTGTGTAAAGTTAGTGTAGTGAGTTTGTGTAGAATGAGTCAACAGCTAAGTAATTAGCTAAGTAACAGCTAAGTAATTAGCAGCAAATCGTAGCGATAATGGACAAAAACGTGTGTGATAATCCTTTGCAGGTACATGTACTGTAAAAAGAAAAATGTAAAGTGTATTTGTATATGAGTAATGAGCAATTAATCCAATGACAAGCTGTAATTTAGTCTGTCTGTTAGCGGCATGGAGGTAAACTGTACCCAGTGCATGTGCGTCAATTTAATTTGATATAGAACGTAAAGAACATAGATTTAAAAAAAAAAATTTAATAAAGAAAGTTAAAGGATAAAGTTTACGCAAGCGTTACCTGAGATTAGCCCCGCCCACGTTGCATTTATTCATACTTTTAAAAAATGTTTACTGTGTCCCCATAAGACCAACATTAACGTATTAAAAAGCAATCACAGATTTAGGTTCCCATGGGCTTCATTGGTAAATAGATAGTAAATAGTGAAAAGTTTATTCCGTAACTGGGCGACACCTAGGTGAAATTAGTGAAACAAGGATTCTTTAACAGCAATTATCTCAATGCTCCCTATTGTTATTACACTTTCATGTCCCCTTCTGACCAGCTCACAAGTAATCATTCAGTTCATTATCTCGATCAGAGTTCAGCCCGCTCTGAACCTCCAAAGTACGAACCGTTTTAGTACCATGCATTCAAATATGTGACATAATCATTACTTATTATTTTAACTCAAATTAAAATAAGTTTCAAAGAATATTTTAGCTCTGACGAAGTTTAAAAGCAAAAAAAAAAAAAAAGTTTGAGGGACACTAGAAAAAATTCAAATGAAATGTGATGTTTTAAAATGAAAATACAGGCATAAATTATGTTTTATCTAAATTGTGTTTGTCTCTACTAACATGTTACTTGAACAGATGGACGAACTCGCAACAGTTCACAGCCAACTTTGTGGCGCGGCGTTTCCTCGGGCCAGAACGGCCGCCGTCTTCACACTTGTGTTTGTGGGATCGCTTTGTGGTGTGCGTGCATGAGTGTCATTGCAAACACTTACTGGGATGTTTGGGTTCGATAGCCACTCTTACGATGGGCGTGGCCTCGAAGTTGAGGGGCGTGAAGGGGGGGCAGGCAGCCGAGGTCGAGATGGTGGCTGATTTCAGAATAAACTCCTCCACCCCACCGATTCCTGCAGAAGCAACAACAAAACAACACTACGTATTACCAAGAGGAACAATGACCCACATCACAGCATATGCATTACATATAAATAGCTAACTATAAAAATAACAACGGCTAACTGCTTTTGAATTCTTACAAGAATTAAAATGTACAGTGTTCCCCCCCCCCCCTATCCCAAACGCAGGTGATCAGCCGAGACTTCATGATCTCTGAAGTTCGCTTCTTTAGTTTGAGCACTGGAGGTGAACACTGCTTATAGATAACAGTGTCATAAACCACGTTACCAAGTCTGTGTGAGTGTGTGCGATGATTTCGGCATGCACTTTGCAAGATGCTACGCTGGCTACAAGCGTCCCTTACTTGTTCGCTACACTTGCCTCCACATATGGGCAAAGGAAGAAATTGTACATTTCATTTTTGGGCCCTCGGCGGAGGAAAGCGACGGTTTGTGCTCGTGTCATGTTTGGACACGAAATAAAGACTAAACCGCACCTGTACTTATCGCACGTCAGCAAGAAGGACGTGAGGATGAACGGCCAATTACGCCCTGCTGCTACGAGATTTCTGGATCATGGCGGCCTACTTACAAAACAGCATTTTCATGTTGTTCTGATTAGAGGCTGGCACGAGTATTCAAGCAGTCGCAAGTGACTGCAATGATCGATCATGACAAATATGCGAATGAATGATTATTTACTGCAATAAAAAAAATACAATCCATCACTCCATCAAAACATTTTACATAGATTGAAGTCTGGTATCAAAAAAATAAATAAACGTAAATCCTTCCAGAAACGGAGCTGTAGTCTTCATTTCAAATTTTGTGATTGGTCACAGTGGGGTTTCGGGTGGGGAACTGTGGTTCGATTTGGTTACAGTGGAAATGGGTGCGGGAAATCACGGTCTACAGGGACCACACGGTGCTGTTCTACAAGCACGCTAACTATTGCTTTAAGAAAGCTCAGTGACACAGAAACACTGATGACGCTGAGTAAAATACAGAACAGTACACAGCTCGAGTAAAAAAACGAACACCAGCCATAGGGGAATATTGTGTTTTTACCACAGTGAGGGGGGGGTAGTAGCAAAGTTGATAGATAGGCGCAGCTAATAGCATAAATGTTAGCCAAAGACCGTAGATTCGATGCGGGAACAAACCCACACCCTTGTCTGGGAGTTTGAGTACCCGCTTAGATTCTCTGATGAATACTTGAGCCGTTGAAATGACCAAAAGCCTAAGTCTGATAAACTACTGAAAGCTAAGCGCGATCCTAAAGTGATCAATTAAATTCAACCGTTATTTAAACTTGGTGTGCATTAAGGGAGAACTCTAATTTGCACTGCAACCGAGCAGAACAAAAAATCAGAGAAAACAGAGATTGAAATTTAAATACAAATAATAAAACATGCTAAAAGAAACTAAAATGAGTTACAAAGATTTTTACAAAGATTTTTTTAATATTAAAGATTTAAAGACGCCAAATGATGAAGTGAGCTGAGCTTTAGCGCGTCTTGTAGAGTCGTCCAACTCGCTGTACGATGTGTCACATGCATGGCCTAATTCAAGCTGTGAAAAATGGATATTGTACCGCTTTTTGGTGTGTGAAGAGGCGCCAAGACAGATTTTAACACAACAGAAGTCCCACCATGTGCATTTACACCTAAAGTGACCAAGAGTGACAAATGTTGCAGTTTTACCAGTTTATGCTTCTCACTTTAATGTCTTTTTTGTTTACCCCTGAATATGATTACTGCGCCGAGTTTTTACTTGCATGGCATTCGAACGCTTACTTCTTGTCCTTTATGCTCAGACATCATGCTTTAGCCCACGGCTGCAGATGTTTTTCTTCAATACTTTTCACCTCAATGGCCACTTATGCACAGACGTGCTTTCTAAATATAGACCGCACGCTAAACCTTTCCGGCTCTGACTGATGGTTGATCGGCACGTCAAATTGAGAGCGTGGGATTGAGGGAAGAGCTGATTGGTGTATTTTAGTCCCTCAGCCGCCTAAAGGCAGCAGACTAACTTCTGACTTTTAGCCGTTTTTATTACCCACAATCCCAGCGGGTCCACACTGAGAGTGCTTTAACCCTTAGAACCAGCGATTTGAGGGCATGTTTTGTGTTCTTGGCTTCATAACTCAGGAACTGTTTGACACTCAGAAATGAAATACATAGCATTAGAAATGAATTGTCTTCACTCTTTATACCCAAGGGCCTAATCCCAAATGTCACAATATAAATGCACTACAAAGGGTAGGAAGTAATGGCACTATGTAGGTAGCCATTAGGGACTCAGGCAATCCTCATAAAACCAAAGGGAGACAAGTAATGTCCAGCAGTTTTCTGCACCCTAATCATCACGTCCAACTGTTTTCTGTACCATAACCGTAATGTCCAGCAGTTTTCTGTACCATAACCCTAATGTCCAGCGGTTTTCTGTACCGTAACCGTAATGTTCAACCGTTTTCTGTACCATAACCGTAATGTCCAGCAGTTTGCTGTACCGTAACCGTAATGTCCAACAGTTTTCTGTACCATAATCGTAATGTCCAACTGTTTTCTGTACCATAACCGTAATGTCCAGCAGTTTTCTGTACCATAACCATAATGTCCAGCGGTTTTCTGTACCGTAACCGTAATGTCCAGCGGTTTTCTGTACCGTAACCGTAATGTTCAACCGTTTTCTGTACCATAACCGTAATGTCCAGCGGTTTTCTGTACCATAACCATAATGTTCAGCAGTTTTCTGTACCATAACCGTAATGTCCAGCAGTTTTCTGTACCCAGCTGTAATATTCAGCAGTTCTCTGCTCCTTAACTATAATCTCCACCAGTGTCACTTAAACCACACTCTAATCACAGCAGGCCCAGAGCTAAGAATGTTTTTATCACAGAGAGCTTCAGGTCCAAAAGAGCACTTCGTATTCAGTGTGTAACTTGGCGATGAGTCAGAAAGCTTCGTCTCAGACTGGCTTTATTAAAGTACTATTTCAGCCCAAGCCGTAATCCTATTCATGCGGCAGGCACCTGGAGGCAGTAAAGTCGGTAATAAAAAAGGCTTAAAGCTAATCGCGTGGTGTTTTACCTGCGCAGGCGGCGTGCGCGCACTTGAGCACTGCAGGCTTGCGAACGTTAAACACTGATACGTCTCACGAGATCTGTATCTCAACGTACACATGACATCATCGATGTACAATATTCACTGAGAAAGCTGCAATTTTATTGGAAGGCTGCAGTCCAGGAAAATAAACTCAGTGAAACAGACCAATTCTTTGAGGCTGTTCAATAAATAAAACACTTAAATAGAATCAGCCGCATGCTGCTAACTGACGTAGCATAAACCTTATTGTTCCTTATTCTTAAAAAGTCTGTGTCTGAAAATGAGTTTTCTTCATAGGGACTTTTGCAGGATGTTGCACAGATGTCAGAGTTCGTGAAGCGTGGGAAAACAGGAAGTTCCGTCCTTTTCAAGGAGGAAAAGTATCGGGATGATGTCATTTTCTTCGTCCCATTTGAAAAACCCGAATGACTATTTCAAGTGTGTTTCGCTCATCAGAAGCGCAAACAATGTGATAACGTTTAATACTCCGTGCTTTAGCACACTTTTCATAATGACAGCCTTCTGTCGAGGGATTACCTTCTGCCAAAGGCAAACAATAAAGCAGTGAACCAAAACAAAGCAAACATGTGAGAGCCACAAAGGGCCGTCAGGAAGAGTGAGGGATTTGAGAAGGGACCGTGATGGAGGGATATCACATGTCTCGTGATAATGACATCACCAGGCCCGGTCATCTCCCTTTTTTCCCTACAGCACTAAAGTCAGGCATTCTTTACTTGGATAAAGTGGCCAGACAGGACACTGGAGCCCTTGTGTGTGTGTGTGTGTGTGTGTGTTTGTGTGTGTGTGTGTATTCTGCTGCTTATTGCCCCCTTTGGTGCCAGAGGCACACTGACATTTTCACTGCTGATGATTTCTTCACCCCAACCGCAATGTCCAGCAGTTTGTTATACCATAAACATTATCTCCACCAGTTGTCTGTACCCCAGCCACAATGTCCAGCAGTTTGTTATACCATAAACATTATCTCCACCAGTTGTCTGTACCCCAACCGCAATGTCTACCAGTTTTTTTAAATACCATAATTATCGTCAAGTTATCTGTACCTTTAATGTAAATGTCAACCAGATTTTTGCCCTCTAACCGTAATGTCCACCAGTTCTTTTTGTACCCTAACTGTAATGTCCACTAGTTCTTTGTACCCGATTCCTCATGACCACCAGATTTCTGTAACCTAACCTTAACGTCCACCAGTTGTCTAAATTCTAACCGTAACGTCCGATAGCTCTCTGAAGCCGAACCTTCATGTTTACCAGTTTTATGCACCCTCAACGTTACATCCTCCAATTTTCTCTACCATAAACATTACTTCCACCAGATTTCTGTAACCTAACCCTAATTTCCTCCAGGTTTCCATATCCTAACCGTAGTGTCTTTCAGTTCCCAATACTCTAATTGTAAAATCTACCCGTTTTCTGCACCCTAACCATGATATCCACCAGTTTATTTATTTATTTTTCCCCCTCCATAAATGTGATCTGCAACAGCGTCCACCAATGGGAGAACAAGCCCAAGATCAGCAGCTCAAAGCATTTTCAGCCTTGAAAAAAGAGACACACTGCTCACATGGCGTTTTAATGATTCCTACATAAATTCAGCCAGGCTTCAACGCACACGTGCTTCTTATTTCCACCCTGCAGTTCCTGGAGCGGGGAGCGAAAGAGAAAAAAAATAAAAATAACAAGAGCAAAAGGGTAGAGGAAAAAAGAGACAAGCTTGGTGTGCCGAGCTTGGCAAAATGGCTCTTGATGAGAAAAAAGCCAAAACCCCAGGTCGGGCTCGGGTGCAAAATATCCCCAAGATCTGGCATGTTTTTATCATGCAGCAAGCGTCTCTAGCAGAAACCTACATCTCCGACTTCACCCAACTGTAAAACACAGAGGCTCTTTCACTCGTCCAGCCTGAAACGCGAGAGGGTAATTACTCAGAGGTGACTGGGTCTCTGAGGCATTCCTCAACAAAGACTCAAAGAGGGAGAGGGGGTGATACTGAAAAAATATCCAGAGGAACATTCTGCTTGCACATTATAGAACCACAGGGAAGCTGTTTAGGACGTGGCCGTTCTGAAATATGTGGCGCGTACGAGGATTTCGAGCATGGACATGTCCGTGAGGTTAAGCAGCAAGTAATCTGTCGTTGTGTCACTTGACTAAAAAATAAAAACAGTTCAAAACCAAACGTTTTAGCCTCCCGTCCCAATTCGGGTTAAGTACGCCGATGCCTATTGAATGATTATCCATCATGCTATAACAATGCAATAACTATATTTAGTGTCATTCATGGTAATTATGGCTATAATTGTATTATTTATTTATTTTTGCCATGATGCCTTTAAAGAAATAGAAATACGTTTGGATATTTAGTCCCGCGTCAGGTCCTTGGGTCTTTTAATTTGTTTTATATACTTTTCCTGATTTCATTCATGAGCTTTATCATGAAGTCATGTGGCTAAAACGGTCCACAATTATTACAGGGTTTAATTTAATTATTCATTGCAGCAGATGTCAGATGTAAATATCTGGGAACAATTCGACCTGAATTAAATGCGCATGCATATTTAAATTCATGCAAATTCATACTGCAATGAATGCAAACATATTTAGATTTATATCCTAATGAATGCTTATCTTCATTTAATAGTCATTTAATCATGTAGCGTCTAACAAAGGGTTAAATAGTCCTAAATATGAACATTTAAGAATGCCGTCTCATTTCCTGCTCTGCAAATAAAGTGTCACGTCGCAGTCACGCAAACGGAGGTGTTAAAAGAATGAAACGTTTGGTCTCGCGCGTTCTCTGGACATTGGGAATGTGTGAATCATAGCTTGCGCTGCCAAGAGCCGATGAAAACAGAGTTCTCAGTCATGTCTGTCATTTTAAACGTCTTCCTTAACACTCTGCACATGTAACAGCAGTACCCTGCTGCTCAGACTTATGGGAAACTCTGCTTGTTTTCACTTCTGCTCGTTCAAATGAAAACATCCTCGGCGTTGTTGAAGGAGGGTGGCGATGTGACATCTGGCCATGGAAGTGTGTGCGCACTGTTATTTGGCACTGGGTGCTAAAAGGCCAACTTGATCCCAAGGCGGTGCATCTGAATCTGGAATGTTATTGTTAATGGGATGATGCATGTGAATAAATAATGATCCTAGGGGTGTGTACCTGTCAGAGAAATGATTAATGGTAACTCCTTCACCGGGACTGACAGGCACAGAGGCCACACCCCCTTGACCGGGATTGACAGGCGCAGAGGCCACACCCCCTTCACCGGGACTGACAAGCACAGAGGCCACACCCCCTCTGCCTGGGACTGACAGGCATTTAATTTGGTAACATTTCTAAATAATAGTACAATCTTTACACCCCTGGCACATCCAGGTCTATTGGTCGATCTAGTCTTGCTAATTTTCAAGAATTGTGGAAAGTACAGTAATAGAATTACCACCTTTCCAAAAAAAATCCCACAAAACCCCCCAGAAAACCCAAACAAACAAACAAAAAACCCCTCAAAGCTGAAAATAATATATTTTTTAAAACCTCCACAACAGAAGTCCTCAGATGTCGTTTGCCATTCACAGAGAGTAAATTCAGATTTCAATGCGTTTCTGTCTACACCAGAGCTATTCAACTTTGTAAGCAGGTGAACCACAGTGCAAAAAAACCCCCACAAATACCAGATGGTCCTTGTATGTAAATATCCAGGGAGCAACTTCAGAATACTTCACAAATAAAGAAATACAGATGCAGTAAAAAAAATTGCAGCGATAAAAAAAAAAAAATCTATAATCGAAATGTATATTTACTCAATGTTACATACCACATCTAAAATTTATTTAATCTATATTAAAATCTATAATGAAATACTTGATATGAAATCTTGAATTGAAACGTTTATATATACACATGCTATTTTTTTTTCACATTCTACATGTCAAATATTAAAATTTAGGTAACACTATTTGGGATAGTCCACTTTAGACACAAGCAGCCAACTAACCATCTATAGACCGTCAACAACCTGTCACGTGACTGTCATGAACGAGCCAATCAGAACAAGCGCAACGGAAAAGCGTTCGCCTTATCGTCGGGAGATCGCGAGTTTGAAGCCCGGCGATGCCACAGCCGGCCGTGGCCTGGAGTCCAAGAGAGCGTAATTGGCCGTGCTCTCTGGGTGGGAGGGATGGCATTACTCTCTCCCCTGTCAATCAAGAGCAACATTAGCCAATCGCGTGCGTCTGTGAGCTCATGTATACCGAAGAGGGCAGTTTGCGCCTTCCTCCAATTGACGTTGCATGAGCAGCAGTTCGAAAAAGATGCAGTGACCGGCTCATGTCTCGGAGGAAGCACGCGTTAGCCCTCACCTTCCCTCGGTTCTCGGTCAGTAGCTGTCGTGCGATAGGGGAGAACCAAAATGGGGTTAAAAGTAAATCAAATGAATGAATAAAAGATAGATAAACATGATTTGACATGTTTATGACAGTCTATAGACGGTTTATAGAACGTCTAAAGCACTCTACTGTGCAAAAGTCTTAGGCGCGTGTAAAGAAATACTGTAACGCAAAGATACTTACAAAATTAATGAAATGAAAAAGTTTCTAAGTTTTAAAAAACTATAAGCAGTAAACAGGAAAAAAATCTAATCAATATTTTATTTGACCACCTTTTGCCTTTAAAACCACACCGAGTTTTTTTCTTCAGGCACACAGTCGTGCAGTTTTATAAGGAAATTGGCCGGTAGGTTGTTCCGTGAATCATGCAGAACTTGCCACGGTTCTTCTGCAGAACTTTGGCTCTCACTCGCTTCTGTTCCTGCAGGTAAAATCCCAGACCAGCATGCATTCTGTTTTTACCTGAAAAGTGCTCTAGTGCTGAACAGCTTACTTTCCTGAATGACATACAACACATTTGTCTGTAACATTGACTTCGTTGGAGAAAAAAAAAAAATAATGTTAGGATGTTTAATCATGTTTTCTGCTGACACACTAATGCAGAGGAGATTAACAACAATTAACATCCAAGACAAAAATCTTAAGGGGAGAAAAAAAAAGAAAGAAAAAAAGAGCAAGCAGCAGTCTGGCGGGCTGTTTAAAACTTTGGCAAGAGCAGTTTTCGACCCGCAGGCCACCTGTCGGATGTCTGGAACAGCAGCATCATTCCTGAAGCTAAGATTCCTCCTCAGATAACAAACAAAAGTGTTTCCTTCCTGCCATGTGGTCTTTTTTTTTTGTGGAAAACACAGCGATGAGGAGCTTAACGCAGAACATAAGCAGCAAGAGGGTCAAAGGTTATCACCAGAATCGGTTTCCTTTTTTTTTTTCTTCTTTTTTTTTTTCCCCACACAGCTCTCTAAGGCCTAAAAAAGAGTATCTAAGACAAGCAACCCGGAGTAAGAGAAATATAAATAAATAAATATATATATATATAAATATTAGTGACTCAAGGCCAGAGAAATCTCCTCAAACCACAGTTGGCCGAGGTGCAGGTTATATAAAGAGCATTTTTTCCTTGGTGCGCCTCTGGCAGCTGCTGCTGCTCTCAGCTGTGGTTGTGTGTGTGTGTGCTTGCTTCAAAGCTGGCGCTGCCATAGCTGAGAAAAAAAAAAAAAAAAAAAGCCCAGAGTAATAATCCCGCCTCACTAAGTGTTTCGAACAGATTCTCTCTGCTTGTTCCATCATGTATCAGCGAAAGAGCAGATATATTTTTTTGTTTAACCGCTCATTCCAAAGCTGCTTCAAGTTAATTCCATGACACGATAATAATAAGGGCGAGATGAAACATTAAAGTTGTCATGCCCGCGAGAATCACACTTTCGACAAATTAAGGAATTTCCCCTCGTATTGTGAATCATAATCATAAAAGCTGGCGTTATGCTACTTTCCAGACGCTCTAAAGGGATTTAAAGCCTTTAAAACGGATTGTTGGCGATTAGCGTCCACGAGAGATAAGTGTGCCTGATGGAAGGAACGTTATGAAAAGATTATTGACCGACAGTGGCTAAGGGGTTTCAGAATAAAATTGATTTTAGTCTTGCTGTTGACTAGCTGTGTGCTGGTAATTGATTATAATTGACAGCACGACAGGCAGCGTGTGTAAACGGCTAGCTAGAGCTGTTTAGCTGGCAAGCTGGCTAGTCAGCTCACTCTCTAAGCTGAGAACTAAGACACTGAAGAGCAATTTTCTTCAACACGATTTCAAGATATCGTAAACCGTGATAAAACCTTCGACGATCATCATCGTAATGAAAATTCTCAAGGCGTCGAGTAAAAAGTGATGAAAAGCCACTGATAATGATTAGCATCGTCTTTGCGCTCTCTGGATACCCCCCCCCCAAACTCAGAGGAATAAATAAATAACTAATTAAACAAATACGACTAAAGAGAACATGGAAATTGGCCTGTCTCAAGGTCTTCCTTCAAGGAACGTTTCTCTTTCTTGTCGGGACGCGGGACTTTGAGATGGAAAACAAAGATGCGGTTAGCAGTTAAAACGACGCAGCTCTGGTAAACAAAGCGTGAGGTGAATCATTAACCGCATGCTTATGCTGATGAAATCAACCATCGCATCACTTTGAAAGGCAGCCGTTCGGCGAGCGGGCGGAGACAAAAGAAGTTTTCACGAGTGAAAGCAAAGGCCCTGTCGAGTGGCAGCAAGTGCTAATAAGCAATACTCAGGAGGAAAAACAAATCAGGAAGTGGTTATTTCTAGGTGAAGGAGAGACGGACGCCTGGTAACTGAGGTGAAATGAGAAGGGTTTTTTTTATTTTTTTTAGATGTTTAAAGGATGGTAAGCATATTGCCATAATACACACTAGAGCTGTGTCTCAAACCGCAGACTTATGCACTATTCTATTCTGTGTTAATACTGAGAAATACAAACAAATGTACTACAATTAAAAAGTGCCAGATGACAGCGATCCGGATTATACGTGCTAAACAAATCAAGTGTGGCGTGATGGACACTTTTTGCACTAACCTGTCCCATCATGCACCACGAAATGGAACGGGAGGGGGCTCATAGCGGATAATGGACAGAACTAACATGGCAACCGATGAGGGCAGTAGAGAGTTCGGCCGTCTCCGTCTCAAAACTGTTAACTTTTGGCTTTTAGTCTATGTGGAGTTGCAGCAAGAACACGTGGAGAACCACAGGGACGTCTGGAAGGTTTAAACATCTCAGTCATCACGAGCTGAAGTGACCGCAGAGTCTAATCTAAAACAAGCTAAGTAGCATTGGAAATGAGCCAGATGATTAGAGCGGAGGGTTAAAAAAAATATCACTGCAATCATGCAGGTCACGTGACGGAGAGAGACCCGAGGCATATCCAAGAAATCGCATTACACATCCATGGTAGATTTGGGGCATTTTCTTCAAACGCCAGCTGATCTAATTTATATTGTTCATCAGGCTGCTCTGAAATATATATATATACTGCGCGTCTGTTGACGGCCTCTTTTTTTTTTTTGCCTAATGTGAACTTTAAAAAAAAAAAAAAAGCAAATCACTGCCTGAGCGATTTGGAGATATGAGTCATGTGACGCAGCTCCCATGGGTCAGGCATTTTTCCAGTAACCAACTTCAGAGAGAAACAGCAAACAAAAATACAAAAATAACAGCGTTGCATGACATTAATAAAAGGCGTCTAGTCAGAAGCTGCGATATTATTTGGGTCCTTAAAATGGGGTCCATGAATGGTCCACATGCCGCATTACCCAGCATTCTGTTCACTCCTAAATGACATTTTTAAATACCCTGATTACAAAAGTGTCAACGTTATGTCATATAATGTTTTTTCGTAAAAGCCCAAGAAACTACTAATATGACCTCAGAACATCTCTACACCTTTACCCTCATAAAGAATGCAAGGATCTATGAATATGCATGGGTATGCTAATTGAAAATGCCTGACACTGGTAGTGGGGGAGCCCTGACTAGATGCCTTTTATTTTATGAAAATGCCTGACACTGGTAGTGGGGGAGCCCTTCGTGGGGGAGCTCTTCCCCCACTACCCGGGTCACGCCTTGCTATTACCCAAGCGTACTACACTATTAAACAATGTTGTGTGGCCACGTTGCGGAAATGCTTGGGGAACAGTTCACATATCAGAAGTTCAGTTTTCCACTTTGACTACAATGTTTACGGACACTGCTGGCTGCTACTATACAGCTATATTGTATTTTACTGGAGGTAGCATTAGCGTGTAGCGAGCCAGCTAGGTATCTGCTAGTAAACTAGCTCGTATTTTGTCCACAGCTAGACTCGAGCGGGATTTCGGTATCCCGGTTTTCATCCACCATATTCTCAGAGATTTATTTAACATGAGCCAAACCTGTCAAAAATAAACCAGAACAGTCCAGATTTTGTTCATCACCAACATCAGCTAAATCCGTTAGCTGGCTAGCTTAGCGTGCAGGTTTTGTAACTAAAAGTTAGTTACCACATTGTTTTTTTGTCGAATAAATTTTACATTTCGGACGACGATAGGTTCAAGCCATTGACCTCATTTTGTGAGACAAACTGAACTCTCGAATCAGTTGTTTTGA
>JAOUQW010000004.1:7503352-7517733 GCA_028565825.1 Olivaichthys viedmensis
GGAGAGAGAGAGAGAGAGAGATAGATATATAACAATAGCATGCACCTGTCAGCCAATCAAAAATTAGTATAAACCACGATAATCAAAAGCACACAATATCGCCATTACTCCTGCGTTCCATTCAGGATGACTAGGTGGGCGGAGTTTATGCCCCTTAGATAAAGTCTTTCCCATTTGGAAGGAAGCATAAGGACAATAGTTTTCAAAAGGCTTCTTATTATGGACAAATTTGAAGTAGCATCGCATGCGCCTTTCTCGTTGTAGGTGATCTCAGAAAAGGCATTAAAGTTTGAAAAACATGGAGGCAAATGCTATCCAGTGAGGACAGGCACAGGTACACAATTTTTTTTAAAAGGTAAATGTGTAGTTGTAAACTATTCCAGACAATAGCGAGAGCTATTGAGACATAAAGGGAGGAACATTTTTAAAAGATTTTATAACCCAAAGATTAATATAAAAACTAAAGACAGGGGAAGGAGGACAGAAGGGTTTCTGGTGCCGGGTTTGGCCAGCTAGCGAATTTAACTTGCAAGAAACAATAAATAAAAAATAAATAAATAAATAAACCAGGAACATTATTATGTCCAGACGACATCACTGCAGGGGACAGAGAGAAACCGAGGGAAAGAGAATAAAAACCACACAGATCGAAGCAAAGAAAGCCAGAAGGACAGAGGAGTTACTGGCCGGCAAACGACCGGGGGCCACCGTGCCTGCCTTGTTGGCTGGCGCGAATCCCAGAATGCCATTGTGGCTGTATCGAACGCCTGCAGCTGCACTCCTGCCCATTAAAACCCTGAGCTATTAGAGGAAAGCCAGAGGGACAGCTCTGCTTATTAGCCACCCCGCCAGGTTCGAGCGCCGCGCTTCCACTCGGCCCGCCAACAAAAGAGCTAAATTTAGCTGTGTTGAAACTGCGACAAGGGGGCGAAGAGAAAACAGACGTTATAGACAAACAGAAACCGAGAACAGAGAAAATGAATGTGATTTTTATGACTGTCTCTTTATTTGAAGACGTGGCACAATTAGAAGTCAGAGACAAGACGTTTCCTGCCTTCACACTGACAGATTGAATACATAAAAGGAAGAAAAGGAAACAAACTAACACGACTCTCAATCCTTTTAATTCACAGACACGCAAGAATGAGTGACAATAAAGCACATTACCGCGTTACACACAAGCTAATTAACCACTATCAAAGAGTCCATTAATGATGCGTTCATGGACAGCAATCATGAGAAAACCCACAATCAGAACGCCGCTGCCCCACAACGGACATCGCGGCTACAGATGGTGAAACTTACATTAAACATACACTAGGTTTAGTGCTGGTGAGTGAAGGTGAAGAACTTGTTCTGTGCTGTATTTAATCAATCTGGCCACGCCTCCTTAACTGGAACTGATGGGCACAGAGGCCACGCCTCCTTCACTGGGACTGACAGGTACAGAGGCCACGCTGCCTTCACTGTGACAGGTACAGAGGCCACGCTGCCTTCACTGTGACTGACAGGCACAGAGGCCACGCCTCCTTCACTGTGACCGACAGGCACAGAGGCCACGCCTCCTTCACTGTGACCGACAAGCACAGAGGCCACGCCTCCTTCACTGTGACCGACAAGCACACAGGCCACACCGCCTTCACTGAGACTGACAGGCACACAGGCCACACCGCCTTCACTGAGACTGACAGGCACAGAGGCCACGCCTCCTTCACTGGGACTGACAGGCACAGAGGCCACGCCTCCTTCACTGAGACTGACAGGTACAGAGGCCACGCCTCCTTCACTGGGACTGCCAGGTACAGAGGCCACGCCTCCTTCACTGGGACTGACAGGCACAGAGGCCACGCCTCCTTCACTGTGACCGACAGGCACAGAGGCCACACCGCCTTCACTGAGACCGACAGGCACAGAGGCCACGCCTCCTTCACTGTGACCGACAGGCACAGAGGCCACGCCTATTTTATGGAAACGGACAGGCTAAGAGACCACGCCTCAATCACTGGGACTGACAGGCAAAGGCCACGCCTCCATTACCGATTCAAATTGTCCATCTTTACACCTTATTCATATTAATATTTATATATTTTCATTGCATAGCCTTTTTTTCTAAATGCGAGTACAAGTTACACAACTGAATTACAGAGGCAGAAATGAGCATCATATGACAATGTTGGCCTAAAGCAGTCAAAATAAGACCCCCCCCCCCACACCACTATAAAAATTTTTTGTAAAAGGCTTATTAATGAAAAAATTAAATAAAAAGATTTGTGTTTTTATCTAGTGTCACTCTGGAGGAGGATAAACAACAGCCCCAAACATTCCTGCTGTTTTTAAAAAAAGGACCCATGTTTCTGTGCTTTGGCCCGAAACGACACTGATGAGATAAAGCAGTAAACATCACAGTCACTTACTGAAGTCAGCTACATCACGTTTAAAACACGCAAAGTTCTACTCGTTGCCTTACATCGGAGAGCCATTACTAAAAGCTGTAGAAGCTAACCCCGATATCCAAACAAGCCTCAACAGCCCTGGGCTTCGAAGGCAATTTCTGTCGTTGACCCCCAAACATCTGTGTGTATGTTTTTAATCTTGGATTTCCTCCATGGCTGATACAGTGAAAACAACTAACTCAGGAGCACGTCTGTCCACACGTTCTGATTTCGCCGAGTGTCAGGCGTCCCTGGGTCAATGAGGGAACAAAGGTTGATTAGATTTAAGTTACATTCCATCAGCCAATCGCTAACGTAATACCACGACAACACCAATATGGTTTTTTTTTTAGCTTTATGTACTGCTTAGCACGGGTTTAGCATCTTACTAGCAAAATTAGCTACTGATTTCAAGTAGCTACACAGTGAATGCTAGCTCGCTTGCTAGCAAACCTAGCTATAGATTTTAATTAGCTACACACCAACATAGTTGACGACTTAATATTGTTTGTCTAGCGAGCTGTGTGACATCACGTCAGATACCTACTGCTGAGGTATTTTAACTTTAGCTGCAGCAAGCTAGCTAGGTATCTGGCTAATATTAGCGCAGTGCTGTGTTTAGGTACCTGGCTAGCTTAGCTAATGTTGCTATTCATTTGTGTAATAAAAAAAAAAAAAAGGAAGGCTAATGGCGTTGCCGCATGATCAAGTTTGCAATTGGCTGATCAAAGTTTTACTTTAAGCTCCGCCCTTGTCACACAGCAAAATCAGGACGTGCCAGCAGAAACATATTCCACCCGGGGAACAGCTTTGAAAGTCATTTGCTACCTCACATAACCTTTTTTAAATTAAGTTAGTGTAAATGTCGTAAATTTGGCAACCCAAGTGCATCATTTAAAAGCCACTCATAATATACGACCGAAGGCCCAAAGTTGAGAGGATGTGAGAAGGGGGAAAAAGGATCATGGAGCCTTTGATTGAGTGTGTCTGTCACTCGGTGTGTGTGTGTGTGTGTGTGTGTGTGTGTGTGTGAGAGAGAGAGAGAGAGAGAAGCGTCTGGCGAGCGTTTGTTTTTCGTTAAGGGCCGCCGTTGTCGGACATGTGGAGAAGTGGAGATTGAAATCGCCGTGCTCAGCAATCCGTCCTGTTTAATAGCATTCGCATCTGTGCTGGGCTTCCGTCTCTCTCCTGCTTCTCTCTCTCTCTCGCTCACTCCCGGGTCCCCACTAAGCTCTACTCATAAAACACACTGCCAAACGCAGCGACCTACGAAGCCTCCGCGGCTCCACTCAGGTCCTGTAGCCCAAGCTTAGGTAAACACTGGGGATGATGCACTCGATGAGAAGATCAATGAAGTGTCTTCTTGTAATCACAGCGCAAAATGCTTTTATTGTTCTCGGGTTCTCGGGTAGAAAGGAACATCACATCCTGCTCTAATTAAGAAGACTCCTCTTCTACCGCCTTAGGATGGATTTTACTCTACCTGTAAAATATACATCTCTCCTTTACATCATATACCTCTACAGTCGAGTGCAAAAGTATGCACGGCCTTCGGACAAAATATAAGACATTTAGTGTGTTTTTAGGTTGTCCAGATTTTCCTTCATTAAGTCACGAAAATGGTCAAACAGTGAAGGTTAACATATTAAAAGCGAAAGAATAAAAAAAGAACATTCGTTAAAGAGTTCCATCTCCCTTTCTGAATGTGTTACTGTTCAAATACCAGCTGAAGTTTCAGAATATTTAAGTATTCAAAAGGCAAAAACTCCACATTCAAGATCCCATGTTCTACTTCAAGTTGCCGAACGCAAGCCGACAAAACACACTTTTCCTAAACTTTTCGGCCCAGTGACTCGAGTCGCTTGATGTAGGAAAACGTCTTTAAATAAATGCGTCATTTATGCCATACTGTACTTTTACATTTAAAAAATCATTTGTAGCAACTTTTCTGTGATTGAATCTCAAATTGTGTTTAATTGGGCATATAGTGCACTATGAAGGTTCTACGCTGCCATGTTATTCCCTATGTAGTAAGTATATATAGTGAATAGAAAGCCATTTGGGATTCAGAGGGGCTTAAAAAAGTAAAAATGGTCTTGAAGACGAGTTGAAGATGGACGATTTTCTATGTAAATGTAAAATTGAGCTAAACAACTGCAACAAAAAAACAATACTGTGGGTAAATATATCAAAATGAATAAAACGTTAAAGTGTATGGTAGGATTACGATATCGCCTCCTAGTAATTGCTTAAGAAAGTGACACGATTTTCACCTTCTGTGGTTTATGTGATACGAAGATACGAACGTAGAGTGTGGTGCTAGTGCTAACGTTCGTTCTGTCTGGATAATATACATCTACTTTACCTCATATGCTTCGAATCTACAAATAGGATTATCTACATATAGGGGGTTTGGGTCGAACATCCAATTGCTCACTGCCTGGAAGTCAGTAGACATATGAAATGTCTTACAGGCAAAAGAAAAGGAAACGGTAGTTCATGAGCGGCTTCTATTCCCCTCGCTCTGTCTGAGACGAGCACAAAGCAGTCAGGCTGTTTTCTCCGCCCCTCCAATGCCATCTATTGGAGAATGAGCGAAAGAGATTGGAGGTGGAGGTTGGACAGAGGCAAACAAAGAACGAACACAGAAAGTCTGGAGTCGATCCAGCCAAGCTGGCAACCCATGCTGCGGCGCAGGTTTTACTGCTACACTGAGGACAGCGTCCACCTGGACAGTCAATGTTGTGGAAAAAGGTTGCCAGATAGGAGATGTTTCATTCATGAATATGAGCAGGAGACCTTGCTTTGCCAAAACAGAGAGCTATGAGGCTTGATGAGAAACACAGGTGAGGGGGTTTTCAGAGCGAGGCCATTTAATCCTGTGCTTCAAAAAGAGGTCTCACTACACACTCGGGTCGACAGGACTGACTCAGCTATCATGGCCTGTAATCCCCCAGATAACTCCTCCGTTTCCAAAACAGAGCTGTTGATGGGATACCTGGCATGAGCCACACACTAAGTCAGAAAGATTGCAGAGAAACAGACAGACAGAGAGGACGGGAAAAACACAGAGACTGAAAATAACTAGAGAGAGAAAAATAAGGGCAGACTGGTGTGTTTCACGACTGTTTTGTCCCACGAGCTGCACTTTATGTGAAGGAAAAGTGTGTCAAGGTTGGTTTGGTAACACGGTGATGAGTCACTGACTCACTCTCACTCTCTCTCTCTCACACACACACACACACACACACACACAGTAACAAGCTCAAACTGACCACAATAAACAAGAGTTAGACTATTGCATGTGTTGCTGATTCATCCAACACACACACACACACAGTAATAACCCCACTGACAAACTAACCACCATAAAAGAACCAGCATGATTTATCATTAACCACTCTACTGCCTGACTGCTGCTGATTCATCTAAACACACACACACACACATATATATATATTATGGCTTGCATCCCCTATGGTTTCTGGGTAATAAAAAAAAGGAAATGTACCTCTCTCTATTTTACAGTTTATCTTCAGAAGAAAATAATTCCAAGAAGCTACGAATGAAATGTGAATCCTGCAACAAGACCACGATCCAAAACCGGAGGAAAAAAGCAAAAGCAAAATCGTTTGAAAATAAGTTTTGCCGAGACCCTCTCGGTCTCCAGGCCTGATTTGAAGAAGGCCGTGTTTTGACATCTGGCAGAGTTAGAACAGATAATGTCAAAAAAAATAAAAAAAGCATGGGCAAAGATTGGCCAAGCAATTTGCCCGAGTTAGAGCAGATATGTCAGAAAGATTTCGATAGGGGGATGGATCCAAAGCTGTTCAGAGGACACGAAAGCGGTTGGAGGTGTTTATAGAGGCAAAGGGTGGGCATTGAAGTTATTAGATAATATTTATATCGCATATATACATATGGGTGACAAATTAAAACACAAAAACCCCCAAAAAACAGAAAGTGTCTGGTGTTGGGCCACCATGAAGTCGCCAGAACAGCTTCAATGAGCCTTGGCATAGAGTCTACAAGTCTCTGGAAGTGTACTGAAGGGATGGAACATGATGATGGTGGTGGAGAGCCGCTAACACGTCGCTCCAAAATCTTTTAAAAAATTGGTGTTCAGTTGGGTTGAGGATCTGGTGACTGCGAAGGCCAGAGCGTATCATTTACATCATTTTCATACTCACCAAACCATACAGTGACCTTGTGCCCTGTGGATGCACTCACTTTATTCAGGTTTTTCCCCTTTAATTTGTCAACCGTCTGTATGTTTATGCGTGTGTGGTGGCCAGCGTTCCCTTTCCCACCTCATGCATATCAGAAAACTTGCGCATACAAGGAACTGGGCTCGGTTTGTCAAGCTCTCAGAGAACCCATGTCAACAGAACAAGTTAACAGGTAATATATATGCAATTGCTATGTACAAGAGTGGATACTATAATACACAACTATTGCACCTTGAATACACTGCTGACAGTAACAGTCATGACGTGTGTGGAGGGATTATACAATTACATACACATCTATCTATACATCTCTACACACACACACACGTGTATATAAAAGCAGAGGGGAAAACAGGCCACCATCGTTTTCCCCCTTGCATCCTGTTCTCCAGACCCAAACAGGCACACACACACATGGTAATGCAAAACAAATGTTTTCATAAAACCCACCGTTGTGTAGTGCTAGCACTGTGATTGCAGCAGCTGGTTCGCATTGTGGCCGAGCACAAGCCCCACACACACGCACACACACACACACAGTTCAAACCTCGAAGAGACCGAAGCAACGGCATCAAACATCGAACCGCTCGCACAAATCTGCTGCCAAACGCCGCACACGTATAATCAGCTTCTGTTTATTCATCTGCCCTGCTGTACATATGGATGCTTTGGGAAAGCATAAAAGTCTTTATTGTGGTGGGAGAAGCTGACAGCACTGGCAGGGTTTTGGCGTTTTTGGGCCGGGCGAGCGGCTCAGTGAGGGAACGTCCGGAATCTCCGCGTCGATCTGTACGGCAGAGTTGTCATCAGAGTTGTCATAATAAAAACGAGAGGCAGCTGTATAGACAAAGTCTGGATCCTAGAAGACCCAGACGAAGACTAAAACCAACAGCAGACCACCGGAAAAACCAAGACACACGCCAGAGCCGAGGCCAACAGCCTGAAGGTGGAGATCAAATCCAAAACATAATTTCAACGAAAATTCAAAACACTCATTCTGTGTGGGAATGTTGGTGAAGATCTTTCAGAGTTAAATGTTGCCTGTAGCCTGCTACTAACTGTTCCATCAAGGAGCCAGATAAAAAATAAAAAAACACAGCGTGGCAGTGGGAGTTCAGCAGATAGGATTCTATGCTAGTAACCGGAATATTGTGAGTTCAAATCCCACAGGTGTACTTCTTCTTCTTATTATTATTATATGTGATAAAGGGCAAAATGGCAACAAAAAAAAGCATCAAGCACGGAAATCATGTCCATATTGGTGCCTTTGCAATTGAACTGTGTGCCCAATATTGAACCACATTGCATTACACTATTACACTGAAGCTGTAAATTGCATCATATTGAATCACTGGACACTTTAAAATGTACCCTTCACACATCGGATCGCTGATCGCGTATCGAGATGCGCCTCGGAAGGAGAACCTGCGCAATCGGGCTGCGTTCCTCATGGACAGAGGAGGCTTCAGAAAATGAAATAACTTCACATAAAAGGCATAAAACCGTAATAACAGCACTGCAGATCTCCATCTCCTATTCACACTGGGTAAGGTCGTCTGTGCGTCACTGTACTCGTGTCATTAAAAGACAAAAGAACGGCGACGAGACAAGAGGGACGTGATCGGCTTTTCAAACACGAATCCAATCGAACAGATGAAAGGATCAAAAATGAAAGTAAAAAATAAACATATACGAGGACTATTTCTTATTACAGGGCCGTTTCAGGGGCATGCATTTGAAATGTATTTGTTTAGTCATCTCTCCATCCGTTGATCCGTCCTACACTTTTATAAACCGAGCAGACGGAGATCCAAGAAGGTAGGGATCGCTTAATGCAAGACAGAAACCAGTGAAAGCACGGCAGCGGCCAAGTCCAACACCGCACCGGCTCACGGCGCGCGAAGACCGCGAGGAATTTCGCTACACAGGAACGGCTAATGACAAAATAAGCACAGAAATCCTTTAAAGCCCATTTGAGGATCAAGATATCCTGAAGTGCTCTCGGAGAGCCCGCGGCTCGAGCCGAGTCAGTCAGCTAAAGTGAAATAACATCATTACCATGCTAATCCTCATTAGGCAAACACTGCTAATTTTATCAAATCAGAAAAGCTGTGTCGTGTGCACTGGATACGTCCACATGTTGGATGAAAAGCTCAGAGCTGGATTCTGCGTTTTGGGAAGGAACGAAAGGGACTCGGTGGCTCTGAGGCAGGAGAAAGAGAAGGAGAGAGAGAAAGAGAGAGAGAGAGACAGTGAGAGAGAGAGAGCGCCATTCATCTACATGTAATTATGGCCAAGGGTGAAGGCGGAGGGGAGGAGAGCGGGAATTTATTTTTTTTAATCGTGCTATAGAACTTACTGATGCAAGTTTCACATGAAGGAAAAACAACTTGAATATTTCTTGATAGCGGAGATTGGAGAAAGAGCGAGAGTAAAGGAAGAGAGAGAGAAGAGAAGAGCGGTAGAAGAGATAAAGCCATTCATCTACATGTAGTTATGGTGAAGAGGGAAAGGAGAAGGGGTGGCAAGAAAAGTGCGACAGGACTTACTGATATAGCTTTACATGAGAGAACTCAAGTAAGAGAGAGAAAGGGGCACAACACAAAAAGTAATGAATCTAAAATGTAGTTGAAGTAGAGAAAAAAAGGGGGGGAGAGATTGAGAGAGAGAGAGAGGGAGAGAGAGAAAGAAAATGAAAAAGGTGCTTATGTAGCTTTACATTTAAAGTCCTTGGAATTCCAAGATTCGATCTGACAACCCTGTGATTTTCAGATATTGAGCCCTAACGTTTTTGAGAATCTCAATAAGGTCAAAGCTGATGCAACTTTTTAACGTTATTTTAACACTTTAAACAATAATGGTGTGAAACATCTTACATATATTCAGTGGCACGTTAAACATGTTTACAGCATGAACTCATTCTGGCCAAAAAAAAGTCTATCAGAGTCAGATGGAACTTTATAGGTCCAAGGTCTTGATTTTTAAAAATCGGAAAGTCAGCTCGGAGAATCTTCCTTGAATAGTGAAGGCTGCATGAAGACGGAACGAAACAGATTTTAAAAAAAAAATAGAAGAAGAAATAACGACAGACTGATCGTCCTAAATGACCAAACCCAACTCATCATCTGACCAGAGACTGGTGCTGTGAAACACAAAATGGCTGGAGAATGAGATACTGAAGCTCAGCCCCGACGACGCTATATAGAGAAATTAAGGATGTGACGATTAGGGGTGTAACGATACATCGTGACACGATACATCGCGATGCAAAAATGTGACTATGTGCATCGTGGAGATCTGCGATATCAGGTGTATTCTATTAATTACGCCATCGAGAATGTGAAAACCCGTCGGATGTCGCTGTGGCTGAATTCTGGCCACAGTTTTTCTGGCCGTTTTTCTATCGCTAATATACATCACACAAAAAAAAAATCGTTATTCCTGTCTAAAACCAAATAATCGAGCCAATCGGGCCAATAACTGGTTGTACAATATATCGTGATAACGAATAGGCCATGATATTGTTATTGTAGGCACCTTTGGCAGAACTGTCATCCCAATTGAGAACTAATGTTTTTATTCACGGTCATATTTGTGTTTGGAGATTGCCAGAAGTCATCGCCATGGTTAAGTTTAGCTAGTTTAGGTAATTAGTTACCTAGCTGCGTTAGCCGTCTCGTCAGTTTTGCTCCTCGAAAACAACAGCTACTCTTATTTAAAAAGTGTTATTGTATTTTGGTCCAAGTTCAGAAGCGAATGATTGGTTAAAACAAATTCCACATCCACAGAAGGGGTATAAAAACTGTAATATCGGTTAGAACAGTTATTATATATTCACACGTTCAGTCATTAAAACAGAAAGACCTGCGCTTGACTAGAGCTTGGTATAGGGACTTTATAGTTGAGGAAGAGCCTATTGCAAGGGACAACGTTTGGAAAAATATATTTCACTCTTCAAAGAACCCAAATCATCAGTTAATACACGTCAAGCTGGGTCATAGGGCATACTACTGGGCACACCACTCATAAGGTTCCGCATGAAACAAGCATCTAGCTCTAATTGTAACTTATGTTCCATTAGTACACCTGGAACCTATAAAACACATGGTATGGGACTGCCCAGAGATCTTTTTCTACATTTTGGGAGACGGTTACATCTGCTTTATCTGATATGATTGGCAAGACTATACCCCTGGAACCAATCCCTCTTCCACTAAATGACGACTCACGCATGCACTTAACTGTATCTGAGCTCAAGTTGTGCTTGGCGGGCTTAACTGCGGCCAAAAAACGTATTGTTCAGCGTTGGCTGCCACCACGCAAACTTCCCAAACATCCCATTAGAAAGAGGTTGGAATACTTCAGCGTTGTAGTTACGTTAGAACTGTCCACGGTGCGGGTGCACAAAGCTAAGGCTACTACTATAGAAATGTGGGAAGAGGCTGCCTGCGGGATAACGGTACGACTAAAGAAGTAATCCTGTTGTGTGAGTGTGAAAGAACGTGTAGCCTACGTGTGGTGGAGTGTAACTGTTATTGAGAAGGAAAACGGCAAATGGAACACCTTTTGTTTTCTGGTATCAGACTCTGTGAATGACATATGTACATTCATATGTGAATTTGTATATGACATAACTGGCTGCGGAGACGTAATGGTTATCTATAGAACAGTCACGCAATATTATTGATGCATCAATGCCGAAATCGGGATGGGACAATGGAGGGTGTTAATGGGGGAAAATTGTTGTTGTATGTGACGTGTTCTGTTTTAAGTTTTTCAATAAAAGCATTTGTTCTGAGAAAATTAGAAAAATAAATATATAGGACAGTTATTATAGCAGAAATTAGATCGCTCCTAATAAATATTTAGAAAGATATAACGTTTTATATATAAAATGTATTTGGTCCTTTCGACAGTACTCGGAAAAGGAGCAAGTACTCGGGTTCGGTCTTGCGAAACCTTTACTGGTGATTATGTAGGCTGCCGTTTTTGCGTGTAAACAATATTGCTTTGGCTCGGTTTTGACCGTACTTTGCTCAGTTTTCTTAGCGTTTCCTTGCTAGCTCGTGGTACAGCTTCGTCTCAAAATAAGGGGCTTCAGCGCTTGGTCTGTCATCTGTGTGGTCGCTGTATAACCATAAGTTTCCACCCCCAATGACACTGTGACCACAGAATTTTTGATGAAAATTGATTAATTTATTAATTGTTAAGGATAATTGATGTTATTTGACGGGGTTGCAAGAAAACATTTAATACGCGTTCATGATTCATCGCTGTCACACACACACACACGATATATATATATATATCCAAACAAACTATTACTTTAATAATTTGGATAAAACTAAGCTCCTAAATGCTACAACATTTTGGCCTCAAGCATCTTTTTATATCTTTAAATCTTTATATCTGTCGTGCCGAATTACACAACCTTCACTCGTTCTCCTACATCTGTGGTGAGTTTTAAAAAAAAAGATCTCATAGATTTGATTTTTGCTTGCACTTTTTCTTTAAATACAATAATTTTGCAGTTGATAGAAGAGCTCATCGAATTGATTCGTCATGTTAAACATGAGATTAAAGACGAGGGGCTAAGATGAATATCGCTCTTGATGAATACCGTATACCGGCTGGAAGGACGCCGCAATCCAAAAATGGGATGCGTGTCTTCTCTTCTTTCCCTCCCTATTTTCATTCCCACTGCCTCGCAGAGCCGTATAACTTAGCCTTGATGATTAGTCTTTGAATTTATGGGGTGTGTGTGTTGTGTGATGTGGTTTGGGCGGTGTCTTTGAGGGGGTCCGGATGGCTGAACTTGGGTCAAACGAGCCCCCTTTCACTCCATCATGCGGTTTAAAGACAAATCTTCCTTCCACATCTAAGGCTTCTTTGTAGTCTTCTTTCTTCCTTTATCCCGACTGGGGCTACAATGATTTATTGGCATGACGGTTTACCGTGATTAGGAAATGAGAAGTAGTTATATTGTTAACGTTCTTTTATAGTCGTATAAGCGATCACATCATGCGAACATTACTAGTGAGTGCGTTCACATGGGAAATTGTGAATTCATGGCTTTGGACATGGGAAGGTGAAAAAACATGATACGCTCACCATTCAAGTGGTTAAAATCGTGAGAACACTTTTGCTAGGCCACTTTGCAATATGGACGCCAAGCATAAGCTAACTAATGACTGAGGCTAATGGTTTAACAAGCTAGGACGGAGCCATTAAGTCTTTAATACTGACAATGTAAAGGCGTAGTGACAGTGGAAACGAAACAAAACTGTGGAGAACAAAAAACATTTTCCTCAGGTATGTGAGTAAATTACTAAGAAAAGACTCCGTACGGTTAAAATGACTCTGTAATTACAATTAGCATTGACGACAAACCGAACTTCAATGGGTTCCGCCGTATTGAGAAACATCAACACTGCGTCAGCCTGTGAGGAAATGGTTGACTTCCGAACTCCACCACAATACGACAAGAGTCGCCCGTTCATATGGAATCTTCTCGTAAACATGGTGAACACAATCCCATTTGAACGTAGCATAAGTGCGTCATATTGCTTGAAATATGCTACAAATGTTGTTGTTTTTTAAAACAGGGACATCTACTTTTTCAAGAAGTGACATATTCAGTGAAGTGTCCATGATAACAATATTGCATGTGCTGAATATCGCAATATATCGCATAACTTAGTATCGGCATGTCCAAATGGACTGAAAAACATGATTCTGGGTTGTACAGTTATCATACCATTCCACTTCTAATCCCAACACGTACATGTACACGCGCGCGCGCACACACACACACACACTCTCTCTGCCTTACTGAAATCCTCCCCGTGTCAACCAGAGGTGAACAAGCCGTCAGTCTCTCGGTTATAAAAGCGTGCATTAACACCTCGCCAGTTCAACTCACCCCGATGACATGCGCGCGTTAGCTAACGCAATTCGCATCGAGTTATGGCTGCGCCAAGCCGCACTTTCCGAACCAAATTGAAATAAATTAAATCAAGCACGCCGACGGTTACTCAAGGCCGGATCACATTATTGATGAGAGCTCTCACGCTACACAAGACAAAAACAACCCACACACTCCCACATCTCCTGCTAGCGTTAGACAACAACGCCAAGACATTAACGCGCCTCTCGTTCATAATTGATGAAAAAATATCCAACAAAAATCCAAAAACAACAGTGCTTGGCCTTCGGTCAGTACCGAATTATGAAAAGCTCAAAGGGAGTCAAAAGCATTCAAGGCTAGCAGCAAAAAAAAAAAAAAAAAAAAAAAAAAAAAACATTTCTGTCTTAAGAGGATTAGCGTTCACCGTGTTCAGCGGATTCATACATTTTTAACAGTAACGAATTCAAGGTGATTGCTTTGAAATGTAGGGAAGGTGAAGCAATATGCCAACGGTACTATATTTTCCGGACAATACGTCGTATTAAGTATTAGACGCCCCGCCACATGGGACGGCAAACTTACCGCAACTGCTGGAGTAGCACAGCTACTGTAAAAACCCAAACATATGGGCAATTGTTTTGAATAATGCAAACATTGTAACATATACGGTAGTGTGCAAAAGTCAGAGAGCACCCTGTTTATTCAGTTTTCAATCAAATGGCCATTCAGTGATGGCTTATTGTTAATGATTTGGTGGTAAACAATAATGATGATGAAAATGTTACAGTACATTCATTTCCATTTTCAGTCAAA
>JAOUQW010000004.1:7534965-7550136 GCA_028565825.1 Olivaichthys viedmensis
TGTGTTTGGCCAGTGTTCAAAAATCCACTTTATAACCGTCTCAGAATTTTGATAATATAAATTTGAAGTAAATTTAACGTGTCGGCCTTGTCGAGCTGCAAATGTAGATTACGGTACTTTAGAGTTTTGCTAGCTGGAACGTCAAAACGTTGAAGCCCCTTATCTCAGAACGACTCTTCACCCAGATAGAACCATAACACTAAGGTGACGACCTGTGCCTTTTCCTCTCCTGATAATGTCTCTAATGTAGCATATCGTGTAGCAGGTCGCAAGTCTTTGGATAAATTTCGGCTATGACTTGCGCAGCGTTCTCTACTCGCCGTTATTCAAGCCTGACTTGCATCTTTATTTTCGCTCGGCACGTGTTCAAATGCGAGGTGACTGCGCTGTGCTTGAATTAGAGGTTTGATGACAGTTTTGCACTGCATTTTGCTCAGGTTTCGTCAGTGTTTCTGCACTTCCTGCGCGTTCCTGGTTCTAATTTTGTTTATTTCACCCCCAGTCATGTTTTATTGAGCTAAATTTCATAAACTACACATACACACACACATTAAACAGAGCGTCCTGCTTGCCTGGCTTGGTGGTGTTGGCCGACTCTGGGTTATCGCAGCTATGATTGGCCGCTTGTCTCTCTGCGTGTCTCTGTCTGGCCACCTCTCTACGCTGGGCAATCTCCTCCTGAGTCAGGGGCCTGCAGGGAGAAAAGAAAAAAATAAAATAAGCACATTACCCACAATGCATAGGGGCCCGCAGAGAACGCCAGAACTACACAGAGCGAGAACAAGGCGGCACATGGGAGACAGCGAGACTTTAAGGTTTAATCTGCTTGAATCCGGCTCTTGCTTTCTGCTAACACGTAACTAAGTTAGCGCTTTTGTGTCATAAGCCTTTATATATTATTTTATCCAGTAAGTGGAATAGTACCGCATGGTCGAAAAAGGGAGACTCAGATGATGTGGAAAAGGCTGCGTAACCAAATCTAGTTTTTCTTATTGCGCAGGGATGAATGACACAAAAATTCACGGCCGTGTGTCCTTTTAGGCGGAAATTGCGCGTCGATAATCGAATTGAACGGCATGGGAGCGAATCTCCGTGGAGGCATAACGATGTAAAATAATACAGTCCATGAGAGTGAATGGCAAAAACAGCTGCATGTGCAGTTTCGGAGCAAACCATTTTCACAGACTAACAGTTCGGGAAGGAATAGGAGCGGTGAGTTAATTGGAGACTTTTTGCTACAGGCTTAAAAAAAATTATTTTTTTAGGGATGAGCAACATTGAGCCTCTTTTTTAAAATTAATTATATATAAATATAAATATAAATAAAGGAGATCACTAATGCAGTGAGCGGGAAACTCCTTCAAAACACCCCGTCTCTGATTGAGTATGTTCCGTCGAAAGCTGAACTTCTGGTAAACTTTTTATATGGATGATGGTGCATAATTTTCATGCGTCGCCATACTTTGGTTTTTGTTGTCCATGAACTCGTTCTCGCTTCAATCAATGGAAAGAGGTGGATTTTTTTTTGAGAGATGCCTTATTCAGAGGGACAGCCAATCAGCCAATCAGTCTCTTATTCAGCGTGTGAAGACCAAAGCGGGGATTTACTCGGCTCTGGTTGGTTCTGTGAATTTATCTGCAACTTTAAAAACACCAGTTTCAAGGCCTGATGTAGGCCTGAAAAGGTTAACGGACCTTCGAAGAGAGCTCTCCTTATGCTGATTTCTGAACGAGACGGACTTCATCTCGTTCAAGCTCCATGCTCAATAAATGGTGCCTACTTAGGCAGCCTCTTCCTGAATGGAACACAGTAGTAGTTACGGCGTGTTGAATATTGCGCTATATAGTATGATGTCCTCCTAGTGTACAGGTTGCGTTCTTATGTGATCGTTAACAAGTATATTGCCAGGCATACATAAAAAATAACACACACAACACCATACACCAGTCCGTATACCGTTATTATACATCGCAGAGCTTCTCTTTTCCCGCCGCTGGAGAATCGCTGCATCTAATAAGCAGCTCTCGCTTCGAAACTCCTGCTATATTTAAGGCCCCATTTTCACTTGAGTGATGGTTTGGCCTGAGGAGACGACAGACCAACATCGGCTCTGTATTGTAAACGAATCATAAAGAGGGCTCTCCTGCTTCATGCTGTATCCAGAGACAGCCAAGAGCTTTCAGTCTTCATCTAAACACAGCTACGGTTGCTTCAAATTTACGAGCTGCGTGTATGTGTGTGTGTTCAGCCTTCCATACAGTAACATCTCTTTATGGAGCACAACGAAGGTCAGCAAACATGCTAATGATTATATGATGACTACAGACTTGCGAGTGGACTAAAGCCACAATCTCATCACCGGTGGTTCTACAATAGTGGGATGAATTGCCCGGTTTCGTTCCCTCACGACCTTTAAGAGACGCCTGAAGACTCCGCTGTTTAAAGAGCAAACGGACATTTATGCCGAAACATGAGTGTATCTATATTACGTATATTGATATTTCTTAAATAAAAATAAATAAATAAATAAATAAAAACAAACTGTTCTTTGAACGGATGATGGTTCTAGCTGTATTGTTGCGTGTTGCACCACGGTCCTGTAGAAACGACATTTCATTTCAATGTACACGAGGTATACGGAGGAATGACAATAAAAACCCACTTGAACTTGAACTTCCTAAAGGGGTTTCACTTGGGACCGCTTCTGAAAGGGAAACCCGTTGTTGGGTTCTAAATAGAATAGAATTTCTTCAAACCGAGAAACCCTTTAAGGTGCTAGATGGCCTTTTTTTCTTCTTCTTCTATACAGGCTAAACCACTTAACATAAATTCAAGCTGTGTCGTGTAGACATTAGCAGCGAGACGTGTACTTTTTTTATAAAATGTATTCATGTTCACGCATTTGAATTCCAACTGCCAGCTGGTGACGTCATAACCACAGCAGCTGGGTTAAGAGTTTTCCCCAGAGGGACAAACCGAGAAATCCTTCAAGGTGCTAGATGGACTCTTTTTTTCTCCAATAGTATAGGTGTGCTTGGCTTTTGTGTGGCTCATAATTACTCATATTGCTCTGTCTAAATCTATTATGTCTACGTTTTTATCAGTTGTAGTTTGACTGACTCCTTTGTGCCTCTCCCTGTTCTTCCTATAACTGTCCTGCACTTGTTTCTGGGCTTGGGATTGGATTCTGCCTCACTCATGGGTTGCTTTGGATAAAAGCATCTGCCAAAAAAAATAAAAAAATAATAATTGTAAATGTAAATATGATGAGTAAAAAACACCCAGATGTGTCACTGCAGCAAGGGTGACAGGCTTATTCTGAGAAAACAGCACAACGCTGACTCACCAAACACAGCTGGCTGAGATGTGCAAGTAAACAGCCACAATAAAAAGGTTTAGTACCTTTTTTCAGTCGGAGTGTAAAAAAAAACGACACACTACTCAGAAAAAGATACCGATCCGTTCTCTGGTAATCACCAAATACACATAATATATAGTAGTGCATGTTCACCTCTTTCTCAGATACAGGTTTCCTTTGCTGTGTGATGCTGTCAGACAGACAGATAGACATACAAGACAGACAGGTGGATGGGCATGAGGGGATAAACTGAAATGCAAAGAGACAGATGGGCAGGCAGACAGACAAGCAGACGTGCAAATATTGATCAATAGCTGAATAGATAGACAGACAGCTAGACAAACAGACAGATGGGCAGACAAACGAACAGATAGATAAGCACACATGCTGGAAGACAGACATAAAGACAGACAGGGGGATAAACAGACAGATTGTATGTGCATATACAGACAGACAGACACTCATGAAAGACAGCGCTGCTCAGGAAAAAAATAAAAAATAAATCTCCTCTCTGCTGCTGACTTGAACGTGCTCATTACAGCGCTCATGTACACCGCGAAGCTACTTTTCTATAAATAATCACTTCATATAGAACCATAAACCCCAGACACATCGCACACCAAACTGCTGTTGTAAAAAAAACATTTCACACCAGCATGTCTGTCACCCAGCATGCTGTGTTTATAATTGCAGCCTGTTTTATGACTGGCTCTGGAAGCCCAGAAGTGGAAGCTCCCACTCTCCTGCACCACGCCGCTTTAATCATGTCCCACTCCTGTTTGTCGTGTTCTTCGTTTCTTTGTATCCCGTTTTTTAAAAATATTTATTTATTTATTCTTGTTTCTTTTTTAACCAATGCACGTTCTGATCGGCTTTGTTTTCTTTTCTCAAGTCTGAATCTGTCGCTTATTCGCCGTAATGGAACGCTGACGAGCCTTTTTTCGGCGTTGTTTTTTACAGGCACGGCTACTGCGGTCACAGAGTAATGGCTCGCGCGTTTTAAATAGAGCTCTCACAAAAGCACGAGCAGCTTTCGCTTCTCACGCCTCTTAGGGAGGGCAGGTAAAAAAAAACAAAAACAAAAAAAAACCAAAGCTGTTATTTTACTATACTTCTTCTTCTTCTTCCACACACTCCTATGATTAATACAAGCTCAACCACGTGATGTACAGACTCTGTTCAAACTGTGTTGTGGAGGAATTTACAGCGAGAGGAGTCCTGTGGATTTTTATTCATATATTCACGTTCATGCATTTGAATTCCAACTGCCAGCTGTTGTCATAACGGGCCTCACAGCAGCCGACGAATCAGCAGCTTCGCTTAAACTCGCACTCAGTGGAACTGCACACTGGAGAGAGAGAGAGAGAGAGAGAGAGAGACACTGCTCTATCCCTTCTCTCTCGCCCTACATCCCTCCTTTCTTTATGTTCTCCTTTCTATCCTTCTCATCTGCAATCCCCCCATCCGTTCTTTCGGTCATCTCTCTCCGGCTTCGTTCTTTCCTTCAGCGCGTCCTTGCTTTCTTTTTGTAATCCCTCTATCGTTTCTTTTCTTTCCTTCATCCATCCATCCTTTTTGTTTCTTATCAATCTTGCCAAATTTTAGTTCTCTTTCTTTCTTTTCCTTTCCCCTTCCTTCTTTTCTTTCTTCCTTTCTCTCTTTTATCCCTCCATCCTCTTCTTCCTTTTGTCCATCAATCCTTTCCTTTTCATTTCTCTACCCTTCCATTTCTTTTTTCCCCCCTTCATCCTAATTCTCTCTTTTCCTTTGGCATTATTCCATTTTTCGCATCATCCCTTAATCCTTTATTTTTCTTTCTTTCTTGGTCATCCTCCATCCTTCCTTCCACAGTTTCTTTCATCTATCCTCTCTTCTTTCTTTCTATCTCATTTCTTTTGTCCATCAATCTCTTTTTTCATACAATCTTTTTTTTCCCTTTCATCCTACAATCCTTTCTTTTTTTCTTTCATACTTTAATCCTTTTTTTCCCCTCCATTTGTCATTATTAATTTTTTTTTTCTGTCATTCCTAAATCTTTCTTTCTCATCCCTCCATCACTTTCAATCCATTGTAAGCACAGGATTTCCTCCGAACTGTATTGGGGTTGGGCAGGCTGTTTTAAAGTTGACGCTTTCGGTTCTTCTGCACAGTACAAAGAGCTATTCCTCATAACAACATGATCTAAACAGACAATCATTATATCATGACAACTGAGGACGTCTGTGTGTGTGTGTGTGTTTTAATAAAAGCCAAGCCGATTTTCTGCCTGCCGACTGCCTTGTGCCATTAATGAAAACCAGCAGCTCCTTCAGCCAATCAGACGAGAAAACGCAGATGTGCCCAACACCCCCACATGTCCAATCACACACACACAGTGACCCACATTGATTATTGCTATGGCAACCTGCGAGTATTGTCTGGCAGGTTCCTGCAGAGTTCAGTCAGCTGGATTCAGGGAGCATCATGGGAGTGGAGTCAACCTAAAACCACACATTCCTATACAGCACTGATCCATTCTCTCTCTCTCTCTCACACACACACACACACACACACAGTTATATTACTGAGCGCACACTCTCATAGATATGATGGTAGATATGATGGTAGACAGATAGACAGACAGATAAATAGTCAGACAGACAAAGACAAATATAGAAAAATAGAAAGCCACCAAGACAGACAGACAAACGAATAGACAGATAGACAGACAGATAAACATGCATACAGACAGACATAGTAAAAGACGCAAACACAGAGAGACAGACATGCAGACAGACATACTGGGGGACACACACACATATATATATATACACACATTATATATATATATATATATATATATATATGACAGACAGAGTAAAAGACAGACAGACACATACATGGATACATAGACACACATACATGGATAGATAGACAGACAAATAAACATACATACAAACAGACAGTAAAGGACAGACAGAATGATTGAAAGACAAGACAGAGGGATATCCATACAGATAGACAGACAGACAGAAAGACAAACAAAGTAAGGTTATGTACTACTCAAAAATGTATTGCCAAAGTACACTGCAGTTACAGCCTGGATTTCTTTTTATAGACAGATAAAGTAGCCAGGTAAGTAGGTAGACAGACACACAGACCGTCAGATAGATATAAAGGCAGATTGGTAGGCAGACAGAAAGACAGATACCTGATTGATCTCCTAAATAAAATTGCATAGCAGTTCCAATTAATGAAATTAATTCGAATCAATCGCCTCATCAACGAGCGTAAAGCAAGAGCACCTTGCCTTTCTCTCATCCATCACACACACTGAACAGATCCCAGTGTGTGAATAACAGGGCTCAAACGCCAAACCAACACGTGAAAAGGTTTTTAAAAAAACAGCAGATCTGGTCACCCACAACATGCTGATTATAAAACCAGTAAAAACACACTTTAGTTCACTTTCAGACTGGAGGTCAGTAAAAGCTTTTTCCTAAAAAAAACAAAAAAAAAGACAAAAGATCGCCTTCTTTAGAAAAACATACAGTAAGTTGACAGTTTATTAGACACACCTGTCAAGTACGCAATAAACCAGCAGCTCGGTGTATGTAGGTTAGCTTAAGAAGTGCTATTTTAATGCATAGAGGCTGGCGAGCTCATCTCTGAATGTAGGTCAGGAAAGATGATGTGTGGCTGCCGTAGCTACAGGCATGACTGATCCCAGACTTTTACCCAGGAACCCGACTTTTACCCAGAGATGCAGCTCTAACTACCTCTGGATTTTCAGTATCCATCCAAGGTTTCATTCCTAACTCCACTTCTCCTTACTGCATCGGTGAAATTCTCAGCTGGAGGCTCCAGGCACATTATCAGAAAGTGTCGCTGGTAAGATTACTCAAAACATAAAGCTATTCTGGTCGGGTCCTGATATTAAATGAGCAGTTATCAAACATTCCAGCACAGCTGCGGTTATGAGCATGCGACAGGTCAAACATCTCGCCATTTGTTCAGCGGCCCATGAGGACATGCACTTTATGACTTCGGAGCTGCATGAGGCGCTTCTGTAATATCCGCAACTGCATAAGAAAGGAAAGGGTGTGGACCGTGTGGCTCACACTTTCAAAAACTAGCCTCTTTTTTAAAAATGGAAAGGACAAAAAAAAAAAGTGAGCTATAATGTCCACGACAACGCGACCAAAAAACGAAGCAGAATAACGGAGAAAGCAACTTTAGTTGTATTTTTTCACTGCATGCAGGCTTGTTTTATTAAAGCTGATCACTTCTAACTTCGGAGACGGCGCTGTCTTGAATAAATTGGAACAATATTAAAGCTGAGGCCTTTCAAAGCTCGTGTTAGGACTGATTTATTTCAATGTAATGTACGGACATGTGCATCATGCGCAGGCGTCCACATAGATGTCTGCCAACATGCTTGCTCTTTAGATTATGGGCCTAGACTGCATAATATAGTATGAATATTGTATTTTGTAGTGTTTCTAGCCAGAAACAGCATGCATGCCGTGGGTTCAGCGATAAAGAACTCGAGGGGGGGAAATTGTGCACGAGTCTGGTGTAAAGGGCAACACTGATTAACATGGGTACAAGCGTATTGGAAGCGTTTTTGCTGTGGTGCATGCTCGATGAGAAGCAGTTGCGGCTTGTGGTTAAATGAGCCTCACGGGTAAATTTGAGAAAACATCTTTTTCTTATCCGTTTTGCCCTTCCATCCACACTAAAACACAGTTTTCACAGAAAAACCGTGGCCTTTCGGAAACGCTGACGTACGATCGTCATGTGATCTTCACAATTTGAAGATGGCGGAACCCACTGGCAATGCTGTTTTCTGTATTAGCCATTTTAAGTTCCTGTTTGACTGCTTTTTATAGCGTACAAGCGGCGTTGTGCCGTGCAAGAAAGCGTGTTTTATGATCGCAAAACGAAAATGACGTAAAAGGTCATGGGTCAGACACTGACATGGGTCAGTGCACATGCCCAGCATGCAGTTTTCTATCGTTTTTCATTTCGTTGTGGACAGGAAGCTTTTGGAAAACGGACTGAAAACGCTAATGTGGCCAAAGTAAGGGTGTACGGGTGCTTTCACACTAGGCGTTTTTTTTTTTTTATCTTTCTTCTTCTTCTTTTCAGAAAAAACGTTCTGGCCAACGCCTTTTGTGCTGATATGAAAAAAAGCAGCTCACGCAACGCGCGCACTGTAACCATAACAACGCTCTTACCGCTTCTGCCTTCCAATTTGTAATCGGCTAGCTAATCTATAATAATATAGATGTATTAACAAAGGTTAGACTAATTTCTCAATATTTAGCTTGCTTATGGCAAGGAGGAGGCCGCTTGCCTTAGCTTTGGCTTTGGAATACTAATTTTTCTACCGGCACTCTGTCTGCCTCTGTCTGATTTTTTTTCAGTTGCCCCCTGAGCTGCAACCTGATTGGTCGGGAAGTAAAAAGCCGCTTGACGTCACTCGACGCTTTTCTGAAAAGTTTAGCTTTTTTCAACTTTTGGAAGCCGCTCCGCTGTGATAAAAAAAATAAAACACGCCTAGTGTGAAAGCACCCTTACTGTGGACGAGGCCTGAGGCAGACGCACCAGATTTTGAAATAACCAAAGCAAATGATGTAGGTGTAAAAAGGTGCATCTGAAAAGATCAGGCAAAAAATAAATAAATAAAAAAGCTAACTTTTAAGAGACAGTGAGTGAGTGGAGGAGAGATGGAGAAAATGATCTACAATACGTCCTTCACCAGAATACTGAGAACTAACACCAAAACTGTCTGTGCACTCTTAAAACTGAGTGAAACCAAACTGAAATCGATAACCACAGAAATAAAATAATACAAAATACATACATTTTCTAACCTACAATAACCCTGGCAAGAACTAACTGAAACAGGGAGGCAAAGAGCGAAAGCGTCGCGCCGTTCCTTCCGTCCCTGTGTGAGAGATTGAGTCTGCCCACGCCGCTCCATTAACCACAACATTCCTGATTGAGGGAAACAGTATGATGTGAGAGTGAACAAACAGAAATGTATTCCATTACTGCGGCGGGGTTTTTTCCCCCCCACTCGTTCGCTGCGCCGTAAATGGGTCCAGCAGACCTGAGGGACACGGCTTCGGTCTCTACAGCCTGACATCATTTGAAAAAGAGACTGATGAAAGGATCCTGGATACAAAAAAAGAAAGAAAGAAAAAAAGTTTTTGGGGAAAGGGCGTGCTGGAAATGACAGTTCAGACTTTCAGACTTTAACCATGCTACTATTCAGTCTCAGCTGTGGCATGGAGATTTTTTAACATGCAATGAGCCAATGTGGGAAAAATCTTGCATACAAGAGCCAACGTACACACACACACACACACACACACACATAAGCGGTCAAAGGGATCAAAACCAGAGTGAACAGTAACACTTCAGATCCATCAGTGAAGCCAAATGGCCACATTTGGCCACAAATGTAATTCACATAGAATAGCTGTATTAAAAAAATATATATTAAAACCACAAAACAATGTGGAACTACAGCACTGTGCAAAAGTCTTAGGCACCTGAATTTTTTTTAGATCAATTTTGTCTTAGATGTTGATTTGATGTCTTCTGCATTAGTGTGTCATTAGATTTTCCAAACCTTCATTTTCCAACAAATTAAATGTTACACAGGAATTTCTGTAAATCATTAAAAGAAAGTGAGATATTCAGTAATGAAGCACTTTGTAGATAAAAACATAAAATGCAGGCTGTTCTGGGATTTGACCTGCAGAAACAGAAGCGAGTGAGAGCCAAAGTTCTGCAAAAGAACCATGACAAGTTCTCCAAGATTCTTGGAACAACCTACCAGCCGATTTCCTTATAAAACTGCACGACAGTGTGTCTAATGTTTTAAAGGCAAAGGCTGCTCACACCAAAAATTTATTTTAGTTTTTTTTTTTTTGGGGGGGGGTTTACCGTTTTTACAGCTCTTTATAGTATTTTTTATTTATTTATATTCAGTTTTTTCAATTCCATTATTTTTTAAAGCATTATTCTTTTACAGAATTTCTTTCAAAATGTGCCTTAGACTTTTGCACAGTACTGTCGTTTATCATTCAAACAACCTCAAATGTACAATCCCGCCTTGCCATTTTTTGGCCACACTGCCTGACTGAGTCTGTCGCTCGTGCGAAGTGAAACTGAGGAAGGAAGCGATTCCAGCTTCAAGACGGCTGCCAACACTGTCGTTATCTCTGAGACGTCCTTTGGTCTGTTTTTATCGAGAACAGTGTCATACAGTGTCAGAAACCACACAAGCAAGTCTGGCTGAGATTAGTGAATATCTCGACAAAGCCTCTTGAGACGGGTTTGTGATGATTTCGGGCCTTTAGCTTGCTTACCCCTAATTAGCCTAGCTAGCTAACTACTGAATAAGCTTATTAACAAAAATAAGAAGTTATATGACAAGGTTTGTTCTTTTTTGATGACCATGACTCTTCTATTAAACATTTGGGACACACCCCTAAAACACACACACACACACACACACACACACACAAAAAAGGCAGCCTAATCGTTTTCTGAAATGCAAATGATGAAGTCAGGGCTACTTTTCCAGGAGAACAGCTGGCTAGCATTCGCACGCCTTCGTTAACGTGCGTGTGGCTAATCACTCTTCCCTCGTTAGGCACGCCGGGATGGATTTCATCAGCCGTACTCTGCATCTACTCAGGAAAAGCTACACGGGAGCTCCGTGCAGACCTACACGTGTTCCACAGGCCCGACTATTAAAACAATAGTCAGATTCATCATAGCTGCCAAGCCTCCTCCCAGTTTCCTGTGGCCATCTGCTTCCAATGATTCTGCTCACTCTTTCAAGTCCGCACTAGGCAAGTATTACATTTTCAGATCACTGAAAACAGCGAAGCTTTCATCGTGGTTTACGGTGTCGTCCCAGTATTGTGTTTTAATAAGTCAGCTTAGTCCTCGGTTCTGTTCTCCAGGTTTTTCAAACTTTCATGGAATTCTTATGGGGTAAAATTAATATTGTGTGATGAATATCGCAATACATCAGAACAGTGATTATTGGCACGCACCCAGCGCAAACCTACAAAAACACCTACACAGACGCTGCATTATGGCACCGAGTTAGCGTTAGCTCAACTTCAGGCTGCCCAGGGTTGACAGTGATGCTGGGGTGAGGGAGATTTTTTTAAATAGCAGAATCCCAAATGGCTCCTTATTGGACATCTAGTGCACTACAAAAGGTGGATAAGCCATTATTTTATATCCTATGTAGTGCACTTATATGAAGGAGTTTACATTCCAAATGGCTTTCTATTGCACATATTGTGCACTGCATAGGGTGTACAAGCTAATATTTAATGCCCTATGTAGTGTACATATAGGCAGTAGGAAGCTGAATCCTAACTGGTTCCTAGTGGACATCTAGTGCACTACATAGGGTGTACCATCATTTTATACCCTTTGCAGTGCATGTAAATGAAGGGGATTGAATCCCAAATGGCTCCTTATTGGACATCCAGTAAACTACATAGGGTGTACAAGGCATTATTTAATAGCCTATGTAATGCACATATCGGAAATAGAGAGCTGAATCTAGGGCACTACACGAACCGTTATTTTATTGGCGAGTCGCGAATGGATCCCAACTGGACAAACGGTGCACTACGTAGGGTGGTAGAAACCATTATTTCATACCCTATGTAGTGCACCTATATAGGGCATAGGGAGATTCAGGAAATTTGGGATTCAGCCAATATATACGCTGTAAGTGTGTGTGTGTGTGTGTTAGTTAAAAGAAAGCTGCGTGCATACATGCAAGTCATGCCTTTATACTAACCGCTAAGCATAGCTGATTTCTTTGATGCTGCGATGCGGAGACGATTGATGCCAGACAGAGTGACATCAGAGGAGTGCGTTTGTGTACCTGTGAGCGTTTATGTATGCGTGTTTAAAACGAAATGGATATGAAGCTCCTACTGAGTGAATTACTGACTGCACACTCTTGTTTAACACACACACACACACAGGAAATTCACTCATTAGAGGAAGGCAGAGGCTCTTGTGTGTGAACGCCGGAGGGAAGAGCTCGCTTGCAAACAAGATTTTTCATCTTAATGGGACTCACCTGGATAAATAAAGAATAAATAAAATAAAGGAAACAAGGAGCCGGTGGAAGGGATCAGCTTTCAAGGTCAAACGGGGAGCAAGGAGTCTCATGCCCTGTTCGTGACCTTACCAAGAGCGCCATCTAGTGTCTCTAGCATTTGGGGCTATCCTGATTTGCTTTAAATTCATATAATGTTCTTTGTTTGATGAAACTTTGATACGGATATTTTATAGTGTTAAAAAAGGACAAGGTTTATTGTCAATAATCTCAAGACTTGGGGTGCTTTCACACTAGGCGTTTTTTTTTTCTCCCTCAACCGCCAGCGCACGTTTTACATGTAATCCTATGGGAAGCGGTATGCGTCCGCTTTAAAAAAAAGAAAGAAATTTAATTTAATTAAATTAAAATTATAATAACCGCTGCCGCCGGCGCTTTTTCTCGTCACAGCGGAGCGGCTTCCAAAAGTTGAAAAAAGCTCAACTTTTAAGAAAGTGCTGAGTGACGTCAGGCGCCTTTTTACCTTCCGACCAATCAGGGTGAAAAAAAAGAAGAAGAAGAAAAAAAATTACATTAACATGGCGGACAGAGTGCCGGTAGAAAAAGTATAGTCTTGTTATTGAGCGAATATAAGGTGATTTTACGACATGTTGAATCGAAAACATTTAATTGCCAATATTTTCTACGTTTCAATGTACTTAAAAAGAACAACTTTGCTATTTTTGGGACATCCACCCGGAATGTGAAGTAACGGTCCCACTTTAACCGTGGCTACAATCACGGTCAGGTCGCACAAGCAGTTCGCCTTCTCTTAATTATTATTATTTTGCCTCCAAAGCCACAGCGAAGGCAAGCAAACCTCCTCATCCTCCTAGTTTAACCAATCTTTATTTTATATTTATAATTCATAAATCATGAATATAAATCTAGATAGCAAGCTAGGCTAGCTATTTAGCCGATACTAGCTAGGACTGGTCAGAGCGTTGTTATGGTTAGTGTTAAGCTGAGCTGCTTCTTTTTCTTTTTTTTTCATATCAGCACAAAAGGCGCTGCTGGCTAGAGCGCTTTTTCTGTAGAAGCACGCTTACTACATCACTAAAACAATACCTCAAAACTTAACAAAAACTTGAACCACCACAGTGTATAAAAGTCCACAACAGACTCGAACGTTCGTGTAGTACAAGGCCTTCCATTGGTCATGATTTGTATCATGGTACAAGTTAGAGCTGCACTATATATTGCTTGTTTTTATCGTTATTGCAATTATTGGATTTATTCAATACAGTACTATTCAAATGAGTCCTCTAACACGCCGCAACATTCTCTGAGTGAGTCTGACCAATCTCAGGGGTTCCACATAGGCTTTCTGTGGTTCTGTCGCTCAATCGTTGCGCTGGTGTGATCCAAAAATGAATGCAGGCCAATCTTTAACTGTAACACACCCCAGTTTCACCAGTTTCCATTAATAAATTGAAAGACATGGCGCGATCACAATACACAATATAATGCAACAACATAATCAATATAAGCATAACGAATATAATCGCAATATGCTGTTTTTGTCCATATCGTGCAGCCCTAGTACAAGCTCGTATATCAAGGCACATTCGTATGCTCTACATGCGGTCTTGTGAGTAGTAATAACAGGGAAGTGTGTGTGTGTGTCTGTGTGTGTGTGTGTGTGTGTGTGTAGGCAGATAGATATAGGAAAGGACCTGTCCTTTTCAGAAAGTGAATAATAACCAACGTTTCCTAACCGTCCTCATAATGCAGTTGCATTATTTATCGTGTGAGAAAAACAGTGCTCCTCTCTGTGTAGTCACTTTGTGGATATAGTTTTTTGGAAATTGGCCAATACAGTTACTTTTTCTAAACTTCTGTAAAAAAAAGAAGAAGAAGAAGAAGAAGGGAAAAAAAACCCCAATACTTCATTTTTCTTTTTTTGGACTTGCCATTTGGGGACTTTAGAACCAACACGATGCTCCATGTTGTTTTATCTGTGTTGCGCTTTATTATTACTACCAATAAGAATTGGTCCCAGACTCCCAGACTAAAGTTCTGCTCATCTTCTGGGCAGTTCTAGATCACTGTCAAATGCCTCCTGGTGGGACTGGAGAAAGATTTCAGCCATTATATCGAAGGGTATCACCACCTCTCGTGGTTGCCTAATTTAGCTTCTTGAGCACTAATCAATAAAGAGTTAGATCGAACATGCTCGACTCGAACGTTCACGTGCTTCTTCAAACTCTGATTAAACAGATCGGATGTGTTGTAACTCGGTCAGGAGTGGAGCTCTGCGATAAGTGGAGTTCTTTTACAGATACCGACATTTAATTTGTTTTACTGTTTTATCTGTGTTCTTTCAGAAAATTTGATATTGTTGATCTTTTAATTGTAGCTGCATTGCTAACAGTCAACTCTCTAAGTGCAGATACAGAGTCTCTTCCTTTTGCTATGATGGGCCGCAACAATTGCATTTGGTTAAGTGTGGCAACCAATGAAAATAGAGACCACCTTCACCTTCTTAAATAAATAGTGCGAGTCTGGCTCCCGAGTGGCGCAACAATAAAGCGTTGGCCCCATCGTCTGGGGATCGCTAGTTCGAGCACCGACGATGGCACAGCCGTCCGTGACCGGGAGTCTAAGCGCGTGATTGGCCCTGCTCTCTGGGTGGGAGGGACGGCGTTACACTTTCTCTCCTGTCAATCAAAAGCGGCA
>JAOUQW010000004.1:7566613-7588013 GCA_028565825.1 Olivaichthys viedmensis
GCGCTGGAGCTCGAAACTGCATAAAGAAATTGCTCATTTTTAGAAGGCAGCTGAGGTAAAGGTGATTTTTCTGTACTTCATAAACCAGTACGGATGGCACATTGGCCTGCACTTTCTACTGGGTTTGTTATTGACGTTTGTGGTTGTGGTTTGGAAGTGTTTTAATAAAATGACCTTTAAAAAAGTTGATGAATTAACTCCAGCTGAGGGTGATGAGTTAGCTCTGTTTTCATCCAAGAGGTCCTGATCGGCTATACAGTCTCCGAATTGCCTGGTAGTGTTGGTTGTGTTTCAGACAGTTCGATTATGGTGACCAGTTTTATATAATGGCCTTTACATAAAACTGCCTTTTTCAAAAATGAATCAGGCATCATTAAAGCCAAATCAAAATGTGTGATGGAGTTTTAATAAAGTAAATGTTGGTATCTATAACACATCAGTATGTCTTCCGGTGGCACGAGCAAGTTAACATTGGCCTTGACAGATGAGGGTGAAGCAGCCAGAGTCGTCTGTTATTCACGATATGCGTCCGCAAATAACGTATTTTGTATGAGGGATATGAAGGCTAAATGTTTTATATATAAGCATCATGACAATTTCTATGTATATACCTATATACGGTGTATATGTATAGAACTAGAGTGGGTATGCAGCAGAAGTCGAACGTCAGAGGGGGTACAGGACCATAAACAGTTTGGGAACCGCTGGCATACAGAAAGGGAAAGGTGAAAAACGTACCGCCACAGGAAGTGATGTTGCAGTGTTGCCAGGTGACGGGGCGGCGCTGCCAGGCGCAGTGGAGGTCAGGGAGGGTCTTGTTGTTATGGCGATGTACACATTCGACCCTGCGGGACTGGAAGCCGCTTCCACAGATCGCCGTGCACATTCGCCATTGCAACGCCCTCCAGCGAACATCGCACATTTCTGACGTGCAGTTCCTCACCGAGGCCGGTCTGAGGAGACAGAACGTGTGTGTCAGAGTGTGTGTGTGTGTGATGCTTGTCAAAGCAGACATGTAATAGACAGAGTGTGTATGTGTGTGTATATGAGAGAGCAGTAGTACACACTTCTCTCTGGGGTCACAGGCTGTGTTGGAGTCTGAGCCGTTCAGATTCCTGCACATCACCGTCCTGCTCTGAGTGGCTACGGCCGGACCGAGACAGCGCCCGGAACACTGAACACAGCACACCGCGCAGGATTCCACAATGGAGGATCATGGGTAATATTATACACATAATGTATTCAAGCCGGTATTATGGAAATGCCACACTGTTTATGTTTTGTGTGTTAGGTTTAGTGAATAATACTTCTAGGAAAGGAGAAGAAAAAGGAAAGTAGGAAGGAAAGGGAAAAAATGAAAAGGAAATGAAAAAGAAAGGAAAGGGAAGGAAAGGAATAAAAACAAAAGGACATGAGGAAAGGAAAGAAAAGGATAGAAAAGGAAAGGAAAGGAAAGGAAATGAGGAAAAGAAAGGAAAGGAGGACAGGAAAAGAAAGAAAAGGAATAAAAACGAAAGGAAATGAGTAAAAGAAAGAAAAGGATAGAAAAGAAAAGGAAAGGAAAAGAAAAGGAGGAAAGGAAAATAAAGGAAAGGAAAGGAGAAAAGGAAAAGAAAAGCAATGGAAAAGAAAGGAAAGGAATAAAAACGAGAGAAAATGAGGAAAGGAAAGGATAGAAAAGGAAAGGAAAGGAAAGGAAAGTGAGATTGAAGTAGGCAAACAACTTAACAACTAACACGTGCTCCTAGATCTTAAACACTAGATCCTTACACTACACTCTTAGAAAAAAGGTTAAATCTAGCACCTTAAAGGGTTCTTCCGTTTTGTCCCTCTAGGAGAACCCTTAAAGGTTCTATGTAGCACCCTTCTTATTTACAAAATGTTCCAAGCCATTTCATTAACCAGCCAAAGAACCCCTAAGAAACCCTTTTGTCTAAGAATGTGGAGAGCTTTAAGGTGGGATAGTGACATTAGATCTACCTGTCCCCAGGGTCCGCTGATCCACTCAGCACAGGCGTTTGAAACACACGGTTCTCTGTGTTCAGGACGCTGCGTTCCTTCACACACAGAGTCGGCTAAAATCCGAACGCTCCCGCTGGCCTCCAGGCGCTGGCATGAGACCCGCCGCTGCCGGAAACCTCGACCACACGACGTGGAGCATTTGGACCACACGGTGGATACCCAGCTGGAAGAAGTCCACATTACACACTTTTAGTAGATGTCCTGTTGAGGTGTGTGTGTTTTATGTCAGAGATGGTCTTGATTTAGAGATTAGCATAAAGCATTAGCATCTAACACAGTGGCTTTGGTCCATTAGTGCCACAGTACAGAACATGCTCGAACACATTCGGCTCCTGAAAGGCTTGATAATGACCTCACGAGTCAGTCGGTTATGATAGAGCAGGGAAAACACAAAAATATGCATTACGTGTGTAGGTCCATTGGTCTAGCGTATCAGTATGTATTAATATTAGCACCGTTTTATTCAGATACAGTCCTGGGTATGACAGTGTAACAGAATCAGGAAGAAGACGAGGCATACATGAGTACTTGGTACTTGAAAGGTCTGGCTCCACTTACACACCAGGAAGCCGGAAAAGCTGCAACACCAAATGGTTTAATCATCATAGCTATGAAGAAAGGTCCACACCCCTGGCATCAGGAAACTATGATTGACGACCATCAATAAAAGAATGGGCAGTCGAGAACCATCTCAAACAAAGGGGACTGGAACTAACAGACTAAAATTTAGAATTGCTGCGCAGGGCATTTTTGCACTGCACATTCAAAAATAAGTACCGACCCAAACAGGGACTAATGTAGCTTGGAGTTCTAGTTCATTTTCCACCAACATGTTCTGGCACTTTTGGCACCAGTAAAGAAGGACCCGGGAACGGGAGGAACAAAGGCGGCTTTTGTGTGAGGATTTCTTTCGTGGATGGCTCGTAGCTGACGCTAAGCACTTTCACAGATCTAGATGATTCATGCGCTAAGCCCTGGCGCATGTTGAGAATCAGGTGATGGTTTTGGCATGGCTGTCCATCCACACACACAGGAATGGAAAGCGCAGGCTGTACTATCAACCTTCTGCTTCTTTAAAAGATGCCCAATTTAAATATATACAGCAGTGCTGTGCCACCTATAAAAGATGTCCCATTATACTATTAAGGCTAAAATAAGGGCGTAAGGGAGATTTTAGCACTGTGTAAGCTGCAAACCATCACACACTCAACTCAAGCCAGGTCAAATCGTTCAGTATCTTAAACAGACTTGTTTCCCCAGCACATAGTTCGGTGTCAAAGACTCAGACTCGAATAGGTGTGGCCCAAAGTTTGGAGGCGGAATTGCACATTAGAGGTGATCTGGATGATAATGCAGTTTCAAGTTTAATTTGTATATTTAATTTATTTGATTTAAGCATGCACTTCGCACAATGCTAAATTGGCGGATAAAAGGTTCCCTTGCATGTTAGCTACATTAGCCTCATAGCTCCGACATGTCTTGATCAACTACATTTGGGGTAAAAGGAAAATTGTGTACATTTCAATTTTGGATGGGTTATTCCTTTAAGGCACAGTCTCTCTAAAGTGAGAAAACTCGCCGGACTCATTTTGCGTGATTGATGGGCCGCTGAAGTGTTTGTCCAACCCCCTGGAAAGGCTAAGGTTAGGACAGGGATGACAGATGAGTTTTTTAACAGGTTGGTCAGGAACTCTCAGAGCTGCAGCTCTCAGGTTTGGCCTGGATATGGTCCAGCTTCTCCTGAATCCACTGTTTGAGATCTATAAAGTGATCCATCATCTGCGGAGGATTTATTAAAGACAGAAAGCGGATGTCATTGTACTTTAGCATGAATATGGCTCACGTGCTTGTAATAAGGAATACACATCAGTCTGGAACTTTGGTTATCCGACTTTTCTTTGCTCGACTGGATGGTGTTAAAAAAAAGTAGATGACATACACACTAGCAATGCCACCCATGTGACCCGTGTGATAAACTGACAATTGTGTGCATCACTTCTGAAAACCTCAGAACATATTGCTAAATACATAACTGCATACAGTTCAAAATATAAAGACAGCAAACACAAAACAAATGAACATAAAAATGAATCAAATTAGAGATAAAGGATCAGTTCGTGGACATTTTGCACATTAAAATCGGCGGTGTTCTGGTGTGGGTTATTGACATGAGGTTTCATAAAAGGGTCTGTCATTTCCGTTTAGTGCAAAATGATAGTGCTTGAATTGAGACATTACTGCCCTTCAAAAATCCAGGTACTGGATAGTCAAGAAGAGAGTGTACAGTGTAAGAATATAGTGCATAGTGCATGATTTGAGGCAGAGCTATTATTTGAAACTGAGACAAATCCATTTTGAAAATTGAAACACTTTTAGTCAATAAGAAAGAATGTCATATTCATTTTTGGTAGTGCGCTCAGACCTCTGGACCTGACTGTATATTCAGGCTAACTCTGTTTCAGCACTGAGAAGTGTATATGGTACCTGGGAGGGCAGTCGTGGAGGTTACACGGCCGTGTTAGGGAGGACGGTTTAGGAAGATGTTGGCAGGACGAGGGGGGCATCTCGTGCCCGTTGCCACTGACGCAGTGAACCTTCCTGTTCTGAGATCCTCTGTTCCCGCAATTCGCACTGCACACACTCCATTCAGCCAAACGCCACTCAAGTTCTGCACACACACATGATAAACACACAGTGCAGCAGCTTAGACCATCATGTATTCGTATAATGTGGTGGCTCAGTGGTTAGGGCTGGGCTACTGATCAGAAGGTCATGGGTTCAAGCCACATGGGTCCCACTGCCCAACTGCCACTTAACCCTCTCTGCGCCACGGGCGCTCCTCTCTGCTCCTCTCTGCTCCAGGGACAGCCATGATACGGCTGTCCCTGCGCTCTGACCCCAGCTTACTACCCAAGCTAAGATATGTGAAGAAACTATTTCCCTCAGGGATCAATACAGTACTCAAAAAAAAAATAATTCTTATTTTTACCATTCAAAGAAAAAAAAAAATCCCTCCAGTGTTGGTGGAAATAGGAAAATAGTGTGCTATAGTGTAGCTGGTATCATTGCCTCGTGCAAACATAAATTGCCACTACATTTGAAATTACAAACTTAGTTATAACTTAAAACTTACACCTTGCATTATTTGCGGATGCAACGTCAAAAATCCCTTAACATGGCTTTTTGATTTGACTAGGAAAACTCGCCAGAAAACGAAATACATCACGGTTCAGTGAGTTCTTTGTGACAGACTGCAACCTCTTCGTTAGTATGTTTGACAACTTTGATTTATACTCTCATTACTATTTTTGTCAAAGATCGGAATACAAACCGAAATAGAAGATCATAGAGCTCCGAGCATAAATCTTGCATGTTGTGTTTCCTGCTGATGTTGGATCATGTTACTAATCAACTGCAGATGCGACAACTGTCACGAGGTAAATGTTTTGATCTATGATCCCTCTACGCAGTTACGATTCACCTGTCTGTGAGGCATTGATAATTCTATACAGTGCTAGTTTTTTAAACTAACTACTCCCAACATATGGTTTAGGTTCGAGCTTTTGAATACGTTTTGAATACGCAGAACGACAGAAGAAGGTAATGTTAAAATATGACATGTGTCACGCTGCCAGGCCCGCATTAGACACGAACCTCTGAACGACATTTATTAAACAAACTGACACTATACATACACAGCTTTACATCGACATGACAGGGAACAATACCAACAAACTGGACAGGGACAGAAGGGTTTAAATACATACACTGATTACACAGACTAACGACATACAGGTGGGGTGAATCACATCGTGGCGACCGCCACGCTAGGTCACAGCCATGCACGTGACATTTACCCCCCCCAACGTGCGACTCCCGCCGCGCACACAGGCACCCAAAGTCAACAGGCCCCGTAGGGCCAACGTCCATGTCTGGGTGGTGACAGGGAGGCCGGCATCCAGGGAGCGGTGGCGCAAAGACCTTGCCCGCACAGGCATGCAGTGGTGCAGGGGCAACCACAGCGCTGGCCTCCGGCGGTGCATGGACGACCACGGCGCTGGTCCCCGGCGGTGCATGGACAACCATGGTGCTGGCCTCCGTCGGTGCAGGGATGGGAGGCGGAGGGATGTCGCCATCCCCGAAGCCCAGGGACGGAGCGATGACATCCTCTTCCGGATCTGGAGGCGGAGGGACGTCACCATCCCCAAAGCCCAGGGGTGGAGTGATGACGTCCTCTTCCACGTCAGAGAACTGTGGCGTCCTGTTACTGGGTGACACCCTCTGCGGCGTCCTGGAACTGGGTGACGCCTCCTGTGGCATCAGGGAATCCGGCCACGCCTCCTGCGGCGTCAGGGAATCCAGACACGCCTCCTGTGGCGTCAGGGAATCCAGACACGCCTCCTGCGGCGTCAGGGAATCCGGCCACGCCTCCTGCCCACCCAAAAAAAATTCCAAGGAGATTTTCTCCTCTGCTCCGTGAGGCTTGTGATCTGGGCTGGCGGTACCGGGACGACCGCTACGGCCGACAGCATTCCCCATACCACGTCCAGAGGGGAGTTTTTTGGCAGTTTTTTGGCGGCGCGGCGGGAGGCTGGTCCAACAGTCGCATGAAGAGCCACCCAGGACGGTGGCGGTGAGGGACTCAATCTCCCGTTGCTGCCACTCGCATTCACGGAGCCACTCATCCCGGATGGCTTTGTCTGTTGCGGGGACGAGCCGCTTACTCGCGGTGAGCCATGCGCTGACAGTGACGAGGTATTCGACCCTTTGCAGCAGCTCCTCCTCGCTGTAATCACTCAGGGGGCGATGCGGAGAACAGCTTGCTATGTCCATTCTTGGGTCTTCTGTTCTGTCACGGTGTGTAGCGGAGATGCAGGACACAGGCGCAAAGCCATTTCGAGTAACAGACATTTATTTGCTCTAAACATTCATCTACATACATTCACACGTGACATGAAACACAACAGAAGAAAACTTGAGACAGAAACACAGGGATACTTAAAGGGGAACACAAACAAGGAACAGCTGGTAATAATTATCACAATCAGACAGGGCAGACCAGACGAACACAGAGTTCGGTGATCGCACGCGGCGAGCATTGCGAGGTGGCATGCACGTGACAACATGGGAGAAATACAAAAGGAAAGCACGAGTGAGACGAATGAGGTGTGTCTAGTGGAAAGTAAAAGGTTAGAGACCTTCTCAGGCCTATTACCGAGCCATAAGGGTGCAGAAAGTGATTTCTCTCATCAATTCCCTCACTGTTTATCACTATTTTCCATATTCGTTTAACAAATCTGCATACGTATGCACTGACCTTGTGAGAGTATGTGAATCCAGGCAGAGATGAGCTGACTGTTGGCATGGGTTTGACACGCAAAGCGTCCTTCAAACCTGCCGCTCTGAGTGTGCACTTCTAGAATGCGACCTGCAGCAAGCGTACGGTAGTGTAGGCCTGGCGTCTGCTTCAGGGTTTGATTCTCATATGACCATTTAATGGGCTTCCTGTGGCTCGGGACGACTGGACAGCCTGTGGACAAAAAGAAGAGGGCTGCAGGGGTCACTAGCAAGCAATAGTTACTGCTGATGAGTTCACACACACTCGTTTAAATACTTTTATTTGGATTAGCACATACCCCAAAGTATAAAGGACTAAAGGCCATTTTTTTTACATGTTATACACAAAAGCTTAAAAACTGAAGAAAACCTTATTGTACTGTATGCAGCAGTGTCGTGTTAATAAATGTTGCAAATAAAGATTTTCTATTATAGTTTGACAAATGTGCACATTTTCGCTGACTAAAATGCAATTTTTTCATTGACCAAAACAATATGTCATTTTAGTCAGAGTAAAATGGACTAAAATTAAAATTAATTAAAGGACCTTTTCATCAAGAGACTAAAATAACTATAACTAAATCAAATAACTGTGTGAAAATGAACACTACTTATAGACTGGCAACTCAGTATAGATGAACTAAGACTTCAGTGGGATGATAACATTTGAACCGTGCTGTTTACATGATCGTGTCTCGGTCTGACTAACAGTTTTAAACAAATATTGGACCACTGGTGTGCATGTAAACATAATTTCTCAATAGGGCAGAGCAAAACCCTGATTTGTTACCCAGTAGTCTCCAACCGGCTATCACTCTCGAACAACCTTTCTTTTAATTTATTATATTTCATTTGAATTAAAAACCCTAACTGAAGTGATGACCATTACAGTGGACACAGGGTCTGAAGTGGGGTTGTCAAATTCCTTTAAGGATTGTATTCAAATGATAATTCTTTAAAAAATGTAGTATTTTAATGCATTTGAATATGAATTTGTCTATAAAGAACATACAGCCACCAGTAGCGCTACACTATGCATTTGTATCACATAAACCGTGGAAAGTAAAAAACTGTTGCTTTCTTAACCAAAGAAAATGACTAGAAGGCAAAGTCACAATTTTATCATAAACTGTAATGTTTCAGATTTGGTTTTACTTTTCTTTTTATACACTCACAGTTTTGTTTTCTTGTCACTGATATTTATCTATAAAAATCTGTGAAATTGCTGCTCATTAAACAACGTAAATGGGCAGAACAAAACAGCAGCAACAACAAAAAAAGAGAAAACGGTACATAATGGTGTTCCTGAGTTATGATATCGCCACATTCATTATTCAATTCATCTGTTTTACTGTCATACCTAAGACTTTCTGGTGATTTAATGGCAGCCATGCTGGCTAGCTGGAAAAATGGCAGTAAGAAGATCTCTGCTGGTCACCTATTGACAGACATCTACTGACCCCTAATGAGTCCTTTCCCTACTTTAAGCGACGGGTTATTTGGCCAAAAAGTTTCGGAAATGTGTATTCCTATGGGCTTACGTAAGGCGACTAAAAGTACAACATGGGATCTTAAACATTTCAATGTCGATATGGTTCAGCTTGTTTAACTCACACTACCACACAAGTGCTCACCCGAATGGCACAACAGACTCTTTCATCAAAGCACGGACGTAATAATACTCCACTTGTCTAATCAGTCTGACCGGTAGTGACTCTTAGGGCTGCCTCAAGATACACACACACACACACACACACACACAGTCATTCTAAGACATTTATCACTATCAGAAAGAGCACTTTACCGATCCTCAGGATGTCCCCAGGTCTGACAGTAATGACGGTTCCAGTACGGTAGGCCATCACGACTCGTTTCCTGTTCACATCCTTTAACGAGGAGCTCTTCTCATCAAATGCTGCCACATTGAGATCTAAAAACAAAACATAAATCCAACATTCCATCATAATCATGCGCAATCATCCCAATCAACGTATATATCAACGTCAACGTCTATTTTCTTTGTTTTTGTTTAAATGTAGATCTTCTACATTAAGTTTAACAATAGATCAGCAATGACCTACTTTAACAATGCCCTGATGTAATAAAAATCACAATCTCCTGATATTTTGACAGCACACAATGCATACCTCTATATTATTTATATCTGCTAGGCTGGCTAGCAAGTTACCGAACTGGCACAGTCTAAACAGCAACAGGTGGCCCGTTTCCAAGAGGTTATTGGTAAATGAAAAAGTCTGTGAGACATCCGGGTTACATTGTTTATTATCAAATTGTGCTGAATGAACTCATTTCACAGCATTTAGAGGAAAATAATGCAAAGCAGAGACAAAGGCCAAGATCAGACAGTACACTGGTATTCACATGATATTACTTAAATCCCTACCATTAGATGACAATCACATATTATTACATAGCCCGAGTCTAATGGCTGTCTCATTATTTCCCCCAATCACTTGAGAATGATAGTGACCCCCATTCAGCTCATAGATGTTACTGCAAAATAAACTAAGGATTCTGCAGCTGTGGATGAGTCTTGACTCTGATCAATTCCAGAAAAAAAGCACCAACTCTCATAATATGCCCCAAAGTCAACCTGGTCTCATGGGAAATGCATACGAATTAGAACAAACAAGAATGATGTGGGTGGACTTTGTTTGATTTCATATGAATAAAGTCACATTAAAAGGTATGAACGCTAACCTTAGTCTTAACCCTAACCTTAACATTTGTATCTTTTCATACAACTTTATTTTTCACTTCCTGTTTAAATCCTTCTGAGATATACAGTATATACTGTACATATAGATCTGCCTTGATGAATATGCAATTTGAGGCATTTCTACCTAAAAGTGCAAAATACAGTGTGGTGTCAATGCAAATAGATTAATTTAGCACCTGCAGTGTGATTTACCAGCCTGAAAGCCACTGCTGGAACAGCGATTGCATGTGCAAATTAATACGACTGAATACTGAATGGCAGATATTAAATTTGTGGAAGTCCGTTTCCGCCATTCAAAGACAAAATTAAGTTTCTCGAAATTATGTGTCAGTATCACTAACTAATTTATCAGACTGCACACGCAAAGTAGCGCTCTTTGTTTGGTATCTTAGTAAATCAAGTCTTTTACTGAGCAGATCTTTAACTATAACTGTAACTAAGCCTATATGGGTGTGAATTTTTGAGACTGGGTTTTGAACACATTGTAGGTTTAGAAAGAATGTTAATAAAGAAAATTGCAATAATCAAATTGAGACATAAGAAAGATGTGGAGTGTCGATGTTTCAGTATCTTTAATGTTCCATATGGGATAAAGGCCAGTGATATTTTATACTTATTTCTTAAACTCATGAATTTTATGCCCGGACTAGCTAGTGCTCAGGTGTGCCCCTACATTTCTCAACATTACTTGCCAGTACCAATTTACCAGTTGCAGATGGAAAAACAAGATAGTCCACATAACACGGCTCACTTATTCAAAGAGCGGTTTCCCTGTCAAGAGGCGAACCATAGAATTACACACAAGGCTGGAAAATGTGGAAAAATAAAATGTGGCAACTCACCGGCCACGTGGATTGCGCTGGAGGCCGTCGCTTTGCCGATGGGATTGGAGGCCACGCAGCTGTAGGTGCCGTCGTCCTGCAGCGTGAGATTGTGGAGCAGCAGAGAGCCATTTGGGAGCGAAACAATGTTGGCACTCAGTTCGCCCTCCAAACGGTGCCAGCTTACACTCGGCCGAGGAACACCTGCTCCAAGAAAAGCACAAAATTCACTCTCAATCAATGAAACCACAGTGCCATGCAATAATCAGAGCTGTTTTGCTTCCAATCAAGCCAAAACTGCTGCTGTGTGTAGGCTCAGTGGTGGAGACAGCCCTGACACAGTGTATATTAATTTTACAGAGTGATAACTTGGTTATTTAGAGCTACAGACAGAGATAGGGGAGGCAACAGGGTCTGTCTACAGATCTCATATCATAGGCTTTGAGTTCATATATGAAATGTGGGTGCATCATTGGAGTCCATATATGAAAATGAGTGTGGCTCTGAGTGGTGGTGCCTTGTAGGCTATAGAGGGGAATCTGAGCGTAACTCTGAGTCCATATATGGAAGTCTTCAAGTAGGAAGAAAGAAATAATTGTGACTCATGTATGCGCATGTATCACATATTTTGTTAGCCAGCTAGCTAGCATAAGCTAACCTGACAGTGCCTTATAGCTCCAGGGCTCGGGGTTCAATCCTGAGCTGCGGTTACTGTTTTTGCAGAGTTTTGGATGTTCTCCTCCCACCACCAAAAAACATGCTGGTAGATGATTTGGCTACTCTAAATTGCCCCTAGGTGTGAACGAGTGTGTAAGTGTGATGCCCAGTGATGGACTAGCGTCCCATCCAGTGTGTATTCCCAATGCTTCCGGGACAGGCTCCAGATTCATCACGACCCTGACCAGGATAAAGCGCTTACGGAAGATGAATGAAAAATGGAGTAATCTTTGCGCTAGCAAATATGAGCTAACTTGACAGGATTTCGGAGAGTTTTTTTTTGTCATATTCATAAATGTTCGCTGGACAGCTAGCTAACATGAGCTAACTCGAAGTCATATTCATAAATAGTTACAAATCTTCACTGCTGTTGGTGGCTTGCTGGCGTACCTAAAAAGATTTCTGAAAAGATTTCTAAGCCATATTCATAAATGTTCATAATCTTTACTTCAAAAGCTAGCTAGTTTAACATGAGCTAACCTGACAGGATATCTAAGAAAAAAACCTCTTGTGCAATCATAAAACTACTTTTTAGGTCTGGGTGCCTACTCAGAAAAATTTGAAGGGAAGTCTTTGAGTTCCCATGTGGAATCACATCAGAGCCAAAATGAATACGGAACGAAAAGTCCCACCTTTTTTCTTTACAAATCCTTTTTACCTTTTTGCTCGACAAACTTAGAAAATCCTGAAAGCTGAAAGAGCAATCCGCACTGTATCGCTAAAAGCTCATTTATATGATTGGAACTGACTTTCTTTGCTTGAATGGCTGTGGCACTTAAGTCTTTTAAGAAGTGGACGATTTTTAAAGCACTAAAGGATCCTTTCTTACCAATGCTTTGGTCTGGAAACAGCTAATTTCCAAACCACATCTTAAGAGGTTACAGAGCAGAGGTGATCTAGGATCAGAAATCCCGGTAAATGTTAACTGGAAGGAGTTGAGGTATTAGCCATTCAGAAGAGCGGAGTAAATGGTGATTGGTAGGACTGAGCAGAGCAGCGCGAGGCCTGCAGACCGCTGCAAATTACTTGTACAAATGGGCATAATGAATGCAAATTGCCTCGCTACAGTCTGCTCCCCCGAGACGGGTCCTGTCTGAGGTAATAAGTAGCACATGGCCCGAGTCTGAGCTTTACGGCCCCTTATTTTACAAAGGGGAGACATTAGCGCTGACATATTGCTGAGCAGACTGCAGGCCTCGAGAGGGGAAAATACAGGACAGATATTTCCAGATTGAAGGCTGGCGCACATGATGCTAGCTTGGGCACATGTGCTCAAACAAATGAGATATTAACTCACACAAAATACTTTAATATGCTCATTAAATCACAGTTCAGTTTGGCATTAAAATGATATTTTCCTCTCCATAAGTGTTGCTCCTGCTTTCACTAGGAGGCACTATTGTAATAGTTTATTACTGTAATACCCTGGGCACAATCAACATAAACCAGGTGCCTCTTATGGAAAAGAGAGACAAGACTTAAGATATAATGAAGGATGAAGAAGGCTCTTAGAAGCACACACACACACACTCACACACTCAAAGCCCTTTTTTGATACATGTCGAAGATGCATCATAAGATCCAAGACCCTTTGACTCAGGCTCACTATAAAGGTGACTGTGCATGCATATGTGTGTTTTGCAGTCTATGTCTTTACTCCTCGTTTTAATCTTGACCAGCTGCTGTCCAATGAGACATCTCTTGAATCCTTCAGCATTAATAAGGCTGCTTTCACAAAGACATTTTGGCTTGGCATCCGTCAGAAAATGCGTTGATATGGGCTGTACACGTGTTTGTAGGTGGAGATCAAAGTTTTTTTCCCCACTTGACTGGGAAAATCATTCAAACTTAAATGCTCGTAAGTGAAAATCCTGCTGGTTGCTGTTCTTCTTCACAGACAGAAGTTTTCCTGTGTACTCAATGCAATAACTAAAAAGAGAACAAGTTTAAGTTGGTAGAACATGCATAGGAAAATTCCCAAATAAAAATGCTGGTTTATCCTCTAACCACTTACACTTCTTTAGTCTTAAATGACAGGAAAAAGAAATGCTGGAGTGCACTGTATAACAGCTGCCGTGCTATTCATTTTAAAAACAAGTGAATGCAACCTTGCTACAGATTACTTTTAAGCAAATGCAAAATTGCAGCATATCGCTCAGGACACAGTCAGACTCAAACAATATTCATCGATTTTGCTAACCTATAATATCATATAGTGCTTTATTTTAGCAAGACATTTTTTTTTTAGCAGTTCGTCATAGCTAGCTATAGTGTTGTTACCAAGCTAGCCTCTTAAGATGCTTTCTTAAGGTAGAATGTGTGTGTCCCGGTGGACACACTTTTCAGTGTGCCGAGCCATTGCTCACTGTGAGTTCTTTATAGATTGTGAGAGTTGGATGGTACAGCTGACACCTGTTAGTCCCTCCTCCATCTTGCTCAACATCAATGTGAATGACTAAATATCCGCCCAGACCATCCCCTATTGGCTGATGCATGGTTACTACCAGAATATGCAAGGTCAACTATGTCCATCAACGCATTATTCTCATTTAAATGAATGGCAAGAGGTGCACTAAATTGTAAATATAGCCTAACTTAAATCCAATCTTCTACCAACTGGATGCCTTTATTTTTATTTTATTTCTTTGTCACTCTCTCGCTCATCTAACTGAATCAGTGGGTGGTGAAAGGGGTCATAGGTGACACTTGGTGCTGCAGGCCAAGCCTGCATCTTTCAGGACACATATCAACAACAGAAGTGTCAGAAAAGTTCAGTCTTATGCTTTGGAACAGATCCGAGCGCTCAGAGCATTTCGGATCCCATTCTGGGCTTTAAACCTCATAAACCTTCCCCTTTGACTACACACAATAAATATCCTCAAAAAAAAAGGCAGAGACGGACGAGTCAGCCACCACAAAACGACACTGTTCAATCACACAACAGGAGCTGCGCTCGGCTACAGTAGATTAGCGTTGGTAAATGACGAGGAACGGCATAAATCCCGCGGCAGAGGGCCGGCGTCTCTTTACACAACGTTTCTCCCTAATTAGCCGAATCTTTCACTACCGCTGTGCTCTGCTCTCAGGACAAGAGCTATTAATTGTAGGATACGTTCAGAAACACTGCACTGCATCTCTCACAGACCTGTCATGCGTTTTTAGCGTGTCTAAAGTTTGTGACAGGCAGGAGAGCAGGTTTTTGCTGTTTTCGGAGCAAAAAGAAAAAAGCAACACTGGAATGTTTAGTGTTTTTATGAAGAAGGAGAAAACCACCACTTTGGCATGGAAGACTTGTCACTCATGTAGAAGTGTGTTACAGTAATTCTCTGTTGAGCAATATCAACACTGAGTGAACCTTAGTGGGATGTAAATGTTGACCAGTTTGAATTGGTGCACTGATGTCAATATTTACAACACAGCTGCACCTCGTGAACAAAAAAACAGTGTGTATCGGGTAAAGGTAACCTGTCAGTCCCAGTATATGGGGCGTGGCCTCACACTCGTCACTTGTTTTTTGTTTTTTTTAATACAGTCAAACTGTTTGCACAATACAGAATCACATTGTATTGCATTGCATCTCATCGAGACAGCTCAATATCGTATTGTATTGAATCATCAGCTGCTTTAAATGTACCTTTCATACATCAGATCAAGTACCGACATAGGCATCATATCACTTGAGAAGGAAAGCTACACACCCCTACTGTGTGTCTATTTTGTATGTGTTTAATGCAGTAGATCTCACTAACCTGTTACTGGACAGTCCAGGGTGAGATTGGCACCTACACGGGTTCTTATTCTGCCCCCTACTACCACTTTCAGATTGGCGCTATGCAGGTCAGATATGTTCTTCCAAGAGAATGCAATGGCAGGGTGTTCTGTCCAAATAAAAGAAAACCGTCAGATAACCACAGCAAATATTGGCTTGTGTGACTTTGTACAGACTGTGTGTGTGTGTGTGTGTGTGTGTTAGAGAGAGAGACTCACCAGCCAATAGCACTTCCGTTGTTTCTGAATCGGATCCCATTTCGTTGTTTGCCGTGCACCTGTAGATTCCAACGTCTCTGGCGCCAGGGCTCGCGATGTGCAGTCCTCCGGCGCTATCCCACAAAACCCAGGGGAGAAGTAAAGAGACACCAAATCAGCTGCAGAATTTGGCTCAGATGATTGAATTACAGAGTGCGAGTTCTATATCCGCACATGCCACATTAAAGGATTAGACCCAAGTTCGCTTAAGCCACACTGAAGCGGGGTTATATCAACATCGAAGCACGCCTCGCGTTAGCATGATGAAACCAGAGCATCCCTGCGCATCACTTTTTTTTCTTAATAAAAACACACATTGCGATCTATCCTCATCAAACGCTACACTGCTGAACCTGCAAGAGGAATGAAGTGTTAAAATCTCTCATTTTCTCCACATCAATCATAACATTCCCCCTCGGCCTCTCTGTTTTCACTTCCTCCTTTCGCCTGATCTTTCCCAAGCAATCAGGAGTTAGCAGAGGTGTTTATGGATCTGAGTAGAGTGGCGATTTTAACAGGGTGCCACTAGATGTTTCTCAATATGTCATTGTATTTGTTCTTGAAGTCATCTTTCACTTCCCCAAGGCCAGTTCTAATACTAAAGATAGGAAGTACTGAGAACAGTAAAAGTACCCGGGAGTGTTCTTAATCCTGTCCAGACTTTGGGGCTGCATCGGCTTGTAGCTTGCCGTGAGCAAGAATGAATTGTAACTACGTTTCCAGCTGGTCATTTTAACTCAACACATTTGGTGCAAGTAACACCTAATATGGACGTTTGCTCTGACTTTCATCAGGATAAGGCTCCGGTTAGCTAAGTTGTCTAGCTATTAATAACCTCCTGTGGTAACTTCAGCTAAACAGGAGTAACCTCCTGTGGTAACTTTAGTTAGCTAGTTAAGTTAGCATCGTCAATGAACATAACTTAAAGTAATTTAGCAACCTGTGTCACGACTTATGAGGCTGGAAGCTGCTAGCACCTAAGCTAAAGTTGAGTATGCAGTGTGTCTCAAACTTTTACATTCTCGTGTCCTTGTGGGTTCGTTCTTCTAAGGTAATTTGGCAAGAACAATCTTCCTAGGAAAGCAAGTATTTTCTTTGCATTGTTGTTCTAAAGAAACAGCCGTTGTGTGGGACTGGTTAGCTCCTCTAGGAGTTGACCTCTGACCTGGGAACAGAATGTGAAGAACCTTTTTTCATACAGAAAATATGACATAGACAACTAAAGTAAACCTTTAGTTAGTCATGTAAAACTAGACAACAGCAGATTTTTTGGTATATATGACCTCATGTGAAGGTCCTTTAGGGGGAAGAAGCTTCCCCACTGACTGATCTAAAAATGTTACAGCTGGGGATCGGCCGTCTGTCTGCCTGCCATTTTGTTTACACAATCTGTCCAGGCTTTGTCTGCATAGTTATGTGGGACCCACACTGATCCTGCAGGTCTGTCTCTGTAAAGTTCCTCTTGGCTCAAAGATGAAAAGCGAGCGAGCGCAAATAGCGCACAGATTCTTAAAGGTTTCTATTTTAGTAGCTTCGCTGAGTCCCTGGAGACATGAGCAAGGGGAGCGCAGCCGCTGAAAATGTGGTATGCAGCAGAGTGAAAAGTGGAGGAGAGACAGAGAAAGGGAGAGCGAGGAAGAGAGAGAGAAAGTGGTTAATTAAGTGTCTATAATGAAGCTTCATTAGGAACCAAATGCTGAAAGAAAGAGACGGCGAGACCCGGATAGCATGCACACTTGGGCCACATGTGGTTGTTATCTGGCACATTTGGCTGAGATATGGCATGGCTGAATGAACTTGGCTCAAATCTGGACCATATATGTTATGCCATACCTACAAAAATGGCGGGAATTTTTTTGGCTCACCCCTGGCATTGTAGTATAGGGCCCAGATAACAACACACAGGTGTGGACCACATGTGGCGTAGATATGGCATGCCATAAAAAGTGTTTACATGCGGGTGATGTTTGGTTGACTCTTGGAATCATGTGTGGGAATCATGCGGCAGTCCATACCACAGCCTAGCCCATGCTAATTTAGTTTGTTCAATTTCAAAAGTATTGGCATCATTTTGTTGACTGCCATCATTGATGGCTCATTCAATGTTAGTAAGCTTTCCCTTCAAAATGAATCGACTCCTGATGTGATGAGTCAAGTATCGGTGACTCAGTGCCATAAATAGCTTTTTTACTGTGATATTTGTATTTATTGTTGTAATGTTATTGTGCAAAATCTGTCAGATTCATTTGGTATTGGTTCCTCAGGAAGCGTGTTTTCAGCAAAATTGTTTAATTTGTAGTGACTCAAAATGATTAAATACGGTGTGATTTATTAAAGAATAACATTATTAATATACTGCTGGTATTATTTATTTTGTTTTAGTTTTTTTTTTGAGCCCATGAGTTAGAGGAGGCAACTAACTGCTGTTGAATCAGGACCATCGTAGAGCACAACTATGAATGCCAGGAGGGCATGGACATAGACGAAAAATACACCTTAGATGGGCAACTGCTTGATAATTATGATGATGGTGATGATGATGAGGTAGAGGAAGAAGAAGAAGATGAGAAGAGCGACCTGTCATTGTCCTCAGTTGTTAGGTCGGACTATGTTATTAAATACATACTGTAATCACTGAATACATAATTTGCAATGTAAATATGTGTGTACGTAATTGAGTCTTACATAATTTAAATTATGTAAAGATTGTTTACATTGTGAATGTGTTTTACAGACCTATATATTTATAAATGTTATACATAAGCTGTATTTTTATCTGAAACTTCTTTTTGAATTGTACGCTGTTGTATTCATATTTGTCAAATATAATAGTTACTAAATATAAATGATGAGAATGTGATTAAATAAAACCTAAATATTAGTAGGTTTTTTCTTTGTGCATTTTTAATCACCTAATTTATTGTCTTCTTGAGTATAACGGTAAGAAGAAGTGTGCATATGAGGAGAGACTTCACGTGGCATTTTAATATAGCGTTGTAATTATTATAATGTATGCAAAACGCCAAGCCCGTGGACAAAAAAGAAAAGAAAAGGTCAACCCATGTATCAGACACAACAGCGTGGCTGGCCAATTCAAAAGTAGCTTGATTTCACGTGAAAACCGCGAAACTGGCAACACCGGTGATGATGTCGGAGACGCCTCGGGATGCATTTAGCGTTTACACTACAAATGTAATGTGGCCACGTGTCCCACTTCCGCAAGTGATCAATTACAAGACGCGTTTGACCCCATTCACACTTGTACTTGTGATTGGATCACTTGAGACGGATGTCAATACCAGGTCTGAACGAAGTCTGGGACTCCAGGAGCGTAGACGGAACTCTCAGCTGGCTCAGAGGTGTTCTAGTCGGTCTCGAGAGAAGGCAAGAAACCTCAGCACCACCCCAGGATCTTGCACCAGCTGCATTTGTGCTTTTAAATACAAAGACCTGAAGAGAATAATCTAGTGTATACGTTACATCAACATGCAATAGTTTATCGTCTTACCCCATTCTTGTTTCTATCCCCATACACGCCTCAGTTTCTCCACTTGGAGATTAAAAAGAAGAAAAACAAAAAAACCTTGTATTTCCTAAAACCATGCTTTTATTTTTACGATACAAATGTTAAAAATCCTTTAAAAAGCAAGAAATGCTGCCACACGTCCAACATGGCCGGTGAGCACTAATGAATGATGAGATTTCCAGTTCCCCATCCACTTTCTTCTACTTCTTGTCACTCACTGACACCTTCAATGTTTTAATGTTTTTAATGGTTCTATTCCTCCAATCATGAGAGGTCCAATGCTCAGTTTGTATCTGCAGTTCTGCAGAATGACTGGGTTCTTGCCAGAGTCCAGCAGGAGGGTGATGTTAAATTCCGGCCTCAGCTTCTTGGCAAGGCTTTCGGTTCTTGCCTCAATCCTGTGCTGCAGGTTGCAGAGGTATTACATTTTTGCGGTATTTACACTGCACCCAGACTCTGTACATGGTCAGCTGCTTGCCTCTGTTCACCTGCAGTCTCCTGTCCACCAAATTCTGCACCTTCTCCAAACCTGCTCCACAGAACAGATCACTGAGCTCCTCTGCAAAAACAGAAAAGGGAAAGAGGAGAGGGAAGAAAGGGGCGTCACTTTGACATCACTGATTTACCCGAAGTGCTTAAAGTCACCTTAAACTATTTTAAAAAAAAAACAATTTTAATTTACATTTAGTATTACATCACTTTTTTTTGTTTTTTGCATGCATTCTCCGCACCACTCCGTTACCCGAGAACTTTACTTAAATCACACACACAGCGGTGGGTTTCCTTTACAAGTGGCATGCCATCTGAAGTGTGGCTGTATTTTGAGAAGTCTAGAGATATGGTGTTTGCAAACATCGTCATAAAAAGCTTCCGTTTTCAGGTAACACTACCACCTTATAAGATCATTTGAAAAGATGGCACCCCTCAATTCTCTCATTCTCAAGTAACACAGCACTTTGAGTTGCACAGCAATAAGTTCCATGTTATTTTGGGAGGGGGAGGGGGAGGGGGGGGATGGCTAGAGTCGACTCATGTCGAGCTAAAGATATCACAAACAATATTGTGGACGTTTTAGTAGATGGGTCCCCTATTAGCATAGTCGGGATAAAGTCATGTAGTAAATTAATCACAGCATTAGCCATAGGCTAGCAGCCTCCATGTAAAAAGATGGTGTCCAAAACGCTAAATACAGTCAGCTCCAGAATTATTGGCACCCTTGATAAAGATGGGTAAAAAAAGGTTATGGAAAAAATGTCTTTGTGGTTAATTAGCTTAATCTCTATGAGATAAATCTAACTTTTAATTGAAAAATTTAACTGAAGCATGTTCCCATTTCTATTTTACTTTTTTTTAATTCACCCGAGTGTTTAGGAACTCTTAAGCGGTCATGCATGACATCCTGTTTCACTGGGGTATAAATATGAGGTGACACAGAGGCCAAATTCTCTTAGTCATTCAACAACATGGGGAAGATTAGATAATACACAAATGAAATGAGACAAAAGTGTGTTGACCTTCATAAATCAGGCAATGGCTATAAAAAAACATAGATACATGCCTGAAAATGCCCAGATCCAATGTTAGGGCATTAATTAAAACAAGTTAAAACAACCGGAGCTGTAAAGAACCAGCCTGGATGAGGACACAAGTTTATTTTGCCCCCACGCACAGTGAAGAGATTAGAGAGGCAAATATTTCTCCAAGGAACGCGGTTGGAGATTTACAGAAGATGGTAGCATCTCCAAAGCTACAATTAGACGCCACCTCAATGCCAACAAACTATTTGGAAGGCGTGCCAGAAGAAAGCGTTTAAAAAAAAAATCTAACCACAAATGTAAGTGCCTGGAGTTTGCTAGACGCTACTGGACCATTGACTGGAACCGGGTTCTATGGTCAGATGAGACAAAAATAGAGCTTTTTGGCAACACACACTCAAGGTGGGTTTGGTGTAAAAAGAAGGATGGTTATATAGAAAAGAACCTAATCTCCACGGTCAAGTATGGTGGAGGATCTGGGATGTTGTGGGGCTGTTATTCCTCCAAAAGGCCCTGAAAACCTTGTTAGGATACATGGCATCATGGACTCCATGAAGTAGCAGGAGATTTTAAATGAAAATCTGGCTGCCTCTGCCAAAAAGCTACAACTGGGTCGTGGTTGGATCTTCCAGCAGGACAATGATCCAAAACATGCGTCCAAATCCACACAAAAATG
>JAOUQW010000004.1:7588113-7607910 GCA_028565825.1 Olivaichthys viedmensis
GTGTCAGTACTCGGGTGACGGTGACCTCTGGTGGTGAGGGGAGGTAGTGCGTGCAAGATCGGGACGAACCGTGACACCTATATATACAATATACTCAATATATATATACGATACTGTTTTACTATATACATTTTTCTATTCATTGTCCTATGTCAATCCATTTTTAATAGCATACAGATGATCGCCACAATTGTAGTGTGTTAAAGGCACAGTCAATGAAACATTTATTGCTGTTAAATGTTATTACTTTACTCTCTTAAATAGCTATTGTTTCCACATATTGTCACACAATGTCTGCCACATTTAGATGAATCGATTTAACTTCTCTACAATATGCACTTGTATATACAGTATTCGTAATGCTTTAAACTAGAATTGAAATGAATTATTTATTAATTAATGATGAAGCTGGGTTAACTGTTTAACGGTCAAATGTTCTTTACATTTTGCAGGTAATCATCACTTACTAAATTGCAGTGGGCTGTGGAGCAGACTGCTGTCTCACTATCAGAAACAGAACTGTGTGCTGGATTCAGCTACAGACATTAAAGTTGTTAAGGTCAAGAGTTCTTAACCGTCTGTATTATTAGCCTGAATTTAATGTGCCTAAGCGTGAACAAGAAAGAGTGCTTATTCTTGCAGAATCTGAAACTGTCTATATATTATGTATTGTTTTGTGGAGTATATGTAAACATGACCACAGTTATCATATTTTGATAAATTGTACATGAAAGGAACTGGATAAAATGTATAAGACTTTTTAAGAAAAATGTATAAGAATGTATAAGAAAAAAAAAAGTGAGCTACTTCTAAAACCAATAATTTTCTGAAGACCCCATAATAGTTCAATGGATGTACAGTTCAGTTGATACCAATTTATTGCTCTTAACATATTTATGTTGCCATGGACAATTAAAATATCTTTTAAACAGTTGTACTTAATTGACTTTGGTTTGAATTCAATGGCACTTTATTATCGGTGAATATTAAAACACAGTTTTATGATAGGTGTTAGGCTAGGCTAGGATAACACTTGATCCCTGGCAGGAAATTGTAACAGCAGTTACGATTAAAATAAAGATAAGATAAAACTGAACTGGCAGAGCCAGAAGCAAGTGAGAGCCAGAGCCTGCAGAAAAACCGTACCAACAGATTTCCTTATAAAACTGCTCGACAGTGTGCCTAAGAGAATTGATGCAGTTTTAAAGGCAAAGGCTGCTCACATCAAAAATGTATTTGTTTTAGATTTGGATTTGCACAATAACCCTCTGCTGGAAAAGATGTATAAACTGGTAGTGTTTACTGATAAAATGTATGCTATGTGCCTATAATTTGACATATGTGACTCAATTAAGATTGTTAATGCACTGGGCTGGGCTAAGGCATGTTTGTGTTGGCTAGTTTTGCAGGGGGCGGGGAGTTGGAAGAGGGCCTGTTATTGTCTTTTGGGCCTGAAGATTTGACGCAGCAGATCTGGATATGAGCAATGTAAGTATGTAAGTGAAAATATGTGTGTGTTGGAAGTGTTCCTTCTTTGCCCTTTGGCTTCTCGAATGGTAAGAAAAGTGAGGAGAAGAAGTGACAACTTTTCTCCTTATCATTAACTGGGTAAGAGGCAGATTACCTTTTTGTGCACATTGGTGTATGATTTTTTCCTGAATATATTTTTGACACCACACACTTTTATAATTAATACTATTCAAATATTGCATGTATTAATGTGCACTTGTATGTTTGTGCAGCCATGCTAAAACGTCTTTTTTAGCAAAATGTCCTTTGAACATGGGTGTCAAAACTTTTGCATATGAGTGTACAGCACAATTACTGAGATTTTGTGGAAATGTGTATCAGTTTGGAGAGCCTTTGGATACTGCAAAGGATCCTGCCATTCAAAGCCTATAAAAATAGATTGCCATAACATAATTACTCCACATTTTCTACACATGAGGCTAGAGCAATATGTAATCCTCACAGTCAAAAGTGGAATTTATAGACATTGCTGATGATCAGCTATTCGTTGTCAAGGTTCTGAAATGGGAAAGGGATTGTAGGTATCCTCTTGGCGTGATTACAAATGTTCTGTCACAGAAAGATTATTTGGATGAAAAGTTTCAAATAGAGTTTGACATGAAAGGCACCCCTCCGTCATTCCAGGGGGTGGATAATCCTGTCTTCTATTTTTCTAAGAAATTTGTTAAACACCAACTCACTTACAGTACAATTGAGAAGGAACCTCTTGCGTTATTGTTAGCCCTTCAGCACTTTGAGGTGTACTTGGGGAACAGTTCGTCACCTATCGTGGTTTTTAGGGACCACAATCCGTTAGTTTTTTTTAGGCCAATCAGAGACTCATGCCCTGGTCTCTAATAAATTCAGGGATTCAACCTAGCTATTGCCCATAAAAGGGGCTCTGACAACTTGGTCGCTGATACCCTCTCTAGATGTTGAGCCTATGTAGTTATGAACCCACTACATTGGGGTTCACTCTTGTGTGAGGGGGTGTTGCGGTCTGTGTTTGTCTGTCTTTGCTTCCCTCGCTCTCCCTCTGTCTGTCTATCTGTGAAGGTGCCAGTCAGTCTGTGCGTGCGTCATGGAATTGGCACCTGACGTCATTTGTCATGAACTCCAAAGACACAGACAGTAGGATCCAAGTGCAACGGGTTTTATTAACAGAGGGCAAATCAAAGATCGTTGTCGTTATACAGGCACTAAGTCGAAAACCAGAAGAGCAAGCCACGGAGCAGAGATACAGACACGGGTAATCCAAGAGACGTAAAACGTTAAACAGGCAAGGGTCGAGATCAGATAAACAAACAGGATAACGCTCAGGATTGACTATCATGACGATGACAAAACTTCGCAAACTTCTATGTGAGTGCAGAGTATTTATACTGGTGGTGCATAATGGTATGTGGGGCATGTGACCAGGAAGTGACAATCTCTGTCGGAAGTCACGATAAATTTCGGACAAATTTAATCAGACGTGGTTAAGTGTAAGCAGTGTCACGGTTAAAGTCTATCTGTGGCTTTGCTATCATCAGCGTGGTGTGGTGCTGTGGCTTGAACTTGAACTTGACCTTGATCTTGGTTGCTCGCTGTAGGCTGCGCGAGCCGGCTTGTTTCACGAGTTTGAATCCAATAACAAACTGAGAGAGAGGGAAAAAAAACGCACCGGTAATTGAACAGTGGCAACAGGGTCCGTGTACGTTCCGTCCAAAGCATTTTTTGATTAGTAAAGAAATGTTGGGAAACGAAACAATTTTCTCAATTTAGGTTCTTGCTATTAAAAAAAAAGAAAAAAGAAAAGAAAAAAAGAAAACGAGTTAAATTCACTGTTAAGCATGGAAACAAAAAAAAATATATATATATATTAAAAAAAACAGATAAGCAGTTGTTTCTCAATATGAATTTGTATTTATTATTATTTTTTTTTTCATTTGCACTGCAAGCACATTTTTCCTTAAGCATATAATCTATAGTCATTTAAGATACTTGCATTATTACATAGGAAGAGTCGGAGAAATTAACTTGATTTACTTTCAATTTTATATGTATGTAAGTGAATATTTTTTTATTTGCCGGTCTTGCAGAGTACCTGGTGTGTACGCCATTGAGTCTTACATCATTTAAATTATGTAAAGATTGTTAACATGTGAATGTGTTTTACAGACCTACATATTTATAAATGTTATACACAAGCTGTATTTGATCTGAAACTTCAAATAAATTGATGCTTGCCATCTCTTTGAATTTGTACGCTGTTGTATTCATATTTTTGGTCAAATATAATAAATTATAAGGATGTGTTTAAATAAAAACCTAAATATTTATTAGTGGGGTTTTGTCTTCATGCATATTTAGTCACCCGATTTATTGTCTGAACACAATTTTCTTGGGTATATCGCTTTTTAAGAGTATTTGGTGGTATGGTAATGTCACAAATTATAACTGGCATTAATAGGACATTTTAATTCTTTTTTTATTCTTACTGTAGGTAGGGGTAGATTCAATTACAAAAAAAGTGTAGACTTGGTCTCAGCCATATAAACATTCTGCATGAGGCTCTGGGCCATGTCAACTATACAATATAGCTGACTTCTGGTAGAGATGTGGTTGTGCTATGGCATTGCTCTGGCTGTACAGATGTGAGCCATATGAAATTTTCTGATTCGGCTGACTTCTGGTAAAGATGTAGCTGTGCTGTGGCATTGCTCTGGCTGTACAGATGTGAGCCATATGAAATTTTCTGATTCGGCTGACTTCTGGTAGATATGTGGCTGTGCTGTGGCATTGCTCTGGCTGTACAGTTGTGAGCCATATGAAATTTTCTGCTTTGACTGACTCCTGGTAAAGGTGTGGCTGTGTTGTGGCATTGCTCTGGCTGTAGCGACTTGGGCCAGATTTGGGCCGTCATTCAATCCCATATGTGTGCCAGAGGACAGCTGCTAATGTGGCCCACATCTAGGCCAAAGGAAATTTGCTGCCTAGGGAGTTTTAGCTGAAACAGTCTACATCTCACCCTACAGGAGAGAGAAGTAAAATTCTTGCTCTATGGTGCATAAGGTCACTAAGGTTCACAGTGAAAAAGACATTTATCTTGTTAGCTTCATTAGCCTCATAGCTCCAGTGCAGCATTATAGAAGCAGATTTTGGACACTAAACATGTTGGCTAATTAACTAAATTTCGTAAATTACACTTTCCACTGAACTATCATTTTAAACAACAAGAAATGTTCGATTTACTGAACTAAACATAGTGGGCAAAGCATAGGACACAGCAGGGAACCCATGATTTGGTCACTGTGGCCGGATGTGCAAAGGTGTTTGTCCCTGCAATAAAAAAAAAAAAAGGATAGACACAGAGACAATATCTGTTCAGGGATGAGTCAGAGTGAGCAGCTGGTAGGGGAATTCGGCATGAGACTAGGTAGTACAGGACTGGATATTAACTGCATGGAAGGAGCATTTGTCACATTATTATGTCTCAAAATGCTCCCATAACAAACCAATGATCTCAAAGTACATCTTACACCATTATCATCTACCCTCAACTACCAGATAGATCAACTCAAATCCTTATTAAATGTAAAGAATAACATAAAACACACTGGGCGAGTGTGTCCCAGGTCTCTCCTGCTGGGTTGAGAAAAAGCTGTCTAATGCAGCGGAGGTCTGAGTCTGTGGATGTCAATCATTAGAGCCTTCATATCGGGCCAAAACTAAGAGCTGCAGTGTGTAGGCTCAGCGGTGGAGACGGGCCTGAGATGGTCTGTATTTATTTTACAGAGCCATATCTCAGTTATCCTAAGCTACTCCCATGCAGAGGCAGAAAAAGGAGGACCACATCAGAGCCAAAATGATTGAAGAACTAAACAAATCCCTTCAACATACCATCTTAGATCTACTCAGTGAGTGGTGAAAATCCTGAAAGCTGAAAGAGCAATGTGTACTGTAAGGCTGAAGGTTCATTTATATGGTTGGAACCAATTTCCTTTGCTTGTATGAGCAACATGGCACTCAATGATCCTTTCTTACCAAAGCTCTGGTCTGGAAACAGCTCATTTCCTACCCACATCCTACGCAGGGGTAATCTAGGATCAGAAATTGTAGCAGACATTAGCTCCTGAAAGGAGTTTAGGTATCAGCTTCAAAGCTTATGATCATTTAGGGGAGCAGAGTAAATGGTGATTGGATCGGCAGAGCAGAGCCTGGAGGCCACGTGTGACAGTTTTTTCCACTGTATTTCAGATTGGCTAAGCCCAAGGTTAACAGGAATGAGGACAAGTCCTTGTTGCCCTCGCTGGAGCAGTACATTCAACACGAACACGAAAGTCATTGTGTGCAGGGTGGACCAAACACTCCGTGGCTCCAAATATTTGAGATCTTTGACTGGCAGGCCGCTTAATTGGCAGGGCGGCAAAAATGCGGCGATCAGTTCCATGTGCAAATCCTAACTGACAAAACAGATGAGATGAAAAGAGAGGTTTTGCAATACGCAGTTTTCGGCGCTCTGTGATTGTGAGAGAGATCATTATTCATCATCATACTGATCCGTAATGACAGTGTAATATACTAAAGAAAACTTAAGGGTGGGTGTGTGTGGTCGCGTCTGATATGCTCTGTTATACAAAATAAAATAGCTGCCATACCACAAGAACAAATCGTTTTGCTTTGTGCTGCAATGGTCAGATATGAGCGCAGGATAAGTTGCATAAAATGACATTTAAAAATTAAAATTGTTTTTTAAAGTTGTTGCTCAAGTCAAGTTGAATGTTATGCTTCCAGAAAGAAAGGGCAGTCTCAAACTAATGTGGTGTGACTGGGGCATAGCAAGGTGCCTCAATAATATCCCTTTTCTCTAAGAAAGGAGTTATCTAGTCTAAATATTGCTCTACAAAGATGGAATGTATTCAGAGTCACTGAGTTGGCACGAGAAGGCATGGAGGTCTGTGAGGAGTTTATTTTGGCTAAGAAGTCAAACCAGGCTGTATAACCAGGCTGTTACAGGGTTAAGCAACATAGACGGAGAGTAAAAACAGGGCAGTGGGAAGTGATAGAAGAGAGGGTTTTGACAGCCAATTTAAGGCTATGGTCAAAATAACCAGTGAAGGGCAGAGAAAACAATACAATCATGAAAGTACAGCATTGTTTTCTCCAGTTGTCCTTGGTGTAACTGAGGTTGCTGCGAGCTGTTCGGAGTTTAATCTATTTGGATTAGAGGGCCTAGGTCATTTCTGTCAAGTTCTGACAGTATTTGCTGCAGGAAGTGGAGGAAAAAAATATCCAAAAACAAAAATGGAGTTCTGATTGAATGCAACAACAAATCATGGACTCTTACACATCGGCAATCCATAAAAAGTAGTCCAGAGGATTAGTGCCAAGCTAATCAGTCCTTAAAGTGTGATTTAACCCCATGCTTTATGATGGAAAGGCCATATTTAGTGTGGCTAAATGGTTCTCTTCAAGACTGCCGCGCTTCCCGATGATGTAGCAAGGAGAAATCAGGCTGCTGTTTGCACAGCCATGTCTCACATTTGGTCTTGGAAGACCGGCAGACAATGTTTGGCGACTGTCTGGGTAGAAGCTGAGCTAAAGGCCCCTAGTTGCACAAAACTGAATTACTAAGTCAATGTTTTCAGTGAGTGCATTTAATAGTCAACATTGCTGGACCACAATACGACCCTAGAGAGAGCAGCAGGAGGAGAGCCAGCATATTTGACCTGGACGAGACCGCATTAAACGAGAAACGGAAAAGTTAGTATGTGAATGTTTGAGTGAGTTGTTCATTTAAAAATGACTTGCTCAAATCCAAATCAGCTATTTTAAAAGCAAGCATATATTTTTTCTTGTCGGTAGCAAGGTAGCCTTTGTGGTATTGGACAACTATTAATAACTGTTTTAAACATGTATGAATGCTCAAACTTGGTTACACATGTGGCTTCCTTATGACCCCCATTATTTAATCCCTATCAATGAAAAAAAGAATGTTAAAGCTGTGAAAGATACAAGAATTTTCCATGGTGTATCAGTGTATTTTGTGCATACAGTGTTGGATCTGGCTTTTCTCAAACAAATCCTAAAGAATATTAGGATACTCATACTCAAAGTATGCTTACCTGTCTTGCAGCGGTAGACCATCTTTGGTCCAGGACACAGTTGGTGTTGGGATTCCCTGAGCTGAACAGAGAAGTGTCAGGCTTCGAGTGGCATTGGTTATGTAGGCGGTTCTTCCCACGTTGATTCTGAGGTCCCTCTGGAAGCTCATGGCAGACCCATGCTGCCTATGACGAACAACGATTGCTCGGCTCTTCAAACTCTTCCTTCCTGAGCGTTCGGAGGAGTTAGGGGTTCTGTCTAGATGTTTGCTCTCCTGATGGACTGTCGCCTTGTCCGTTGAGGCCTGGGAAGCTGCTATCTCCTCCATCAGCTTGCCAATAAGCTGAGAAGCAAGGTCATCTGTCAAATCTCCACTTTCCGCAAGCTGGCTGATGTTTCTGACCAGTTTCTCAAACTCAGCTGGCTCTAGAGTGAAGGCTCCTGAAGCTGCCGAAATCACAGAGTCACTGGTAGAAGTAGATGCCAAAAGATAGTTACCTAAATCCATGGGATCCCCATGCTCCTTAGGTTGGCCCTCATCTAGATAAAGCTCATTCTTTTGTAACCAGCTTTGACCATGTTTTTGGACCTTCTTGACCAGAGGCAACTCCTCTTGGTCCTGGCACTTGGCACTAACAAAACCTTCCTCCTTGTTAAGGAAAGATCTGGAGCTGCTGTTACTTTTCTCCTTTACCAACTTCTTACCCTCGGGATGTTCTAGCAGCCTGTTATCATGACCTATCAGCTTTAAGATGAAGATGTCTGAGTCCTGGTTAGTCAAGCAGCGATACTGCCCAATGTCTCCAACCTCCAGGCTGTAGATCCTTAAGGCTCCAGATTTTGTGATGCTCAGATGTTTGGAACTCTGAAGATCCACGCCGTCCTTCTCCCAGCGGATCTGGGCTTTGGGAAAGTGGCGTACCGGACACTTGATGACGACTGACGTCTTTGGGAGAAGATAAGCACGTCCACCAATGGTGAAGCTAAGCCTTTTCTCTTGTCTCGTCTGGATGTAGATGCGTTTCAGGCCCAGAACCTGAGGACATCGTTTCTTGGAGTACTTGTTCTCTGCAAACAAAGCACAAAAGAAGGTTTCGAAAGTTCCAGAATGTAAAACCACCAGCTAATTAAGGACTCCAGTACTTATTATGTAAGTCGCTAACCTACCACAATAATCTTCACAAAAAGCCAAGAACATTTTTTTAAAACCCCACAAATCAATGGTTTTGGGACCTTTTTCTGAGAGTTGGCTTGCAAAAGTTGATTCCAAGCCCAGTAAAGCCAAAGAATCACATGTGGCACGAACGTTTTAGAAAATGTATTGGTACATAAACCATGATTTATTTTTTTGTATGTGCTTTATGATCAAAAACAGATAACGTAAAAGATTGCAAACGCTATACTTGACTACAGCTTATATCAAAAATGATAAACCTTTAGCATCAGTTCTTACTTTTCACACTGAAATCAGCAAATATTAAAGATGCTACCTTTTCAATTCTACAACGTGGTAAACAATTCATTTCTATAACTTGTGATACTTTTAGTGCTGCATTTACATAGGCCAACACTAAGCTGACATTTTATTCTGCCTGTAGGCCAATCAAATAGTGCATGCTATTTTTTCTCGGTTGGACGAGACACACAAAGTGTCTCGAGCAGCAAGTGCACAGCTATAGGAAATAAGTTATTTCACGCCCGCAACTTATGAAAAGGCAGGCTCAACGAGTGACGTTTGATCATATTTTTGTCTTCCTTGCTGATGAAGGCGGGCAGCCAATAGACACAACAAAACCAGTATGCAAAATGTGTTATAAATCCCTCCACTCCAAAACAGGCAACACAAGCAACTTGGCTAAGCATCTGGCCGACAAGCATCCCAACCTCTACAAGCATCCCGACCTCTAAAAAGACTCGGCAGGTTAGACAGCTATACGGTTTTTACTTTAGGGATATGTCTGACTGCTTTACCTGTGTAGTGACTCGTGAAGCTTGTGACACTTCGCTTCTTTTAGCATGATAAAATAATGTTTAAAGCCCAGAAAGGTATTGAACATTGAGACCACCATAACATCAATTTATAAAATCATGCTGTTTTTAACAGTAGGTGCACACGGCACGAATATCTTCCTCTGCTCCCTGCGCATTTACTAACCATATCTGTCTACGAGGCTTGTAATTGAAATTATGAAAACATGGCTTTCAAATACATAGTTACTGCTATAACTAACTTTTTAGTTCTTTTTTTTTTTTTTTACAATAGCAAGTTGCCCTCTGAATCCTGTTTGGACAGCGATACGTAACTATAACATAATTTGAAAACAATCTTAGCTTGTAAAATCAGAATTTTGGGTGTTCAATGACTTCAATGGTTGTTTGTTTATTTAGTTATTTTAGGCCAAACTATCGTTTTGGTATATATATATTTGGCAATACTTTACTGGGTATTGGAATCGAAGTCAAAATTCTGGTATCGTGACAACCCTATAGCTGAAATTACACAGCTAGGAGTTCAATTGATAAGAAAATACAGAGCATTTTAGTGTCAAATAAGAGTATTAACTGATTGCCTCTTGGTTCTTTTTATGCATGACAACATATTCACGGCGCCTAAATGTTATAAGAGATAAGAGGCATTTTTTGGCCTCAAGAGAATACCCATCGAAGCATCCTGATATCAGAAAATAATGGACAAGCCGGAGGCAAATATCACAAAGTCTGTTATTTTCTAATTTGGAGATGTTTTGGGGCCAGTCTTCGATAATACGATAATATAGTGTGGTCATTCTATGATGCAAATGTTCCAAAGAGGTATATGATCACTCTGTAAAGATGTTGGGCTGAAAGAGAAAGCAAAATAGAAAAAGAGAGAGTCTCACTGTTGCAGGGACTCATTCGGCAGCTCCTGATTAGAGGTGGAGGCTGAAGGCCGATACACACAGATCTGTCCAGAGTGACCAGCTGACCGGATGCAGTCTGCCTCCTACACACAGGCTCTCTGCGCTGGATTCCCTTCCCACATGTCACAGAGCACTGAAAACACACACACACACACAGTGAAAATCATACAAAGCATTGATCAGAAGGCTCTTAAGACTTTCAAATGCATAAAAACACAAATCATGGAGTACACACACGCGCACACATGGGTCAAGCAAAACACTGATTGGATGACACACACACATATACTACACTCAAAAAACTGTAGACATTCACACGTGTACAAATAAGTAGTTCACTGAAGACACACACTTTGATGCACATTCAGTCCAACAAAGACACACACGCATACACATGCACACCATCAACATTACACCTACCCACCTTGGACCACTCCCCTCCCACCAGGTGGGGTTGTAGGCACTGTGTGCTGACACACGGCCGGTGTGTATCGGGTTTAACTCCGTCACACTCCTCGTCCTGCAGTCGGCCGTAACTCCCTGTGGCCAAACGCTGCCTGCAATAAACCTTACGCCACTGCGTTCCTTTCCCACACGAGCTGGAGCACTGAATCACACACAAACACACACAGCGTGGTCCCACTAAATACACGTAGACACACACTCAAGAATGCACTGCAGCTTTTTATTGGGTGCTGAAGTAAATATTAAATAACTCATCCTCAAAGTCAAACTGCTTTCTCTTAAGAAACTGTCTGAGGAATGTGCATTTGTAACACAAACAGTAAGATTCCACTCCAGGGGTCGAATTAAAGTAATGTCGTTTTGTATTTTGCATTAAACATATCAATTCAAAATGATACTTTTTTGTGTCTAGTGTTTTAGCATGTCATTTCTAATCTGGAATACATTGAGCTACATTCAGGCTGCTTGAGAGAATAATAATGATGGGGTGTTTGAAGAGAGCTTTGCGTGAACACCCTGCTGTCCGGACCCCCATGTTTCTTTAACCACCCGACTCAATGGAATGGAAAATCATGACCGTTACGAGGATCAATATCTGCTCTGAAATAAATGTCTTCAGTCCTCATCACAATCCATCCAACTTTACTGCTACAACACTAATGTGCTGAAGAGGTTTTCAGTTTATTCAGACGTGCAGTTGCGAATCACTTCATGAAGTAACTAAATATACTCTTACCCACTGTTCAACCTTCCACAGTTCAGTGTAAGAAGGGTGGGATAAGACAATGTGACCTCATTTTAACATTCTTTTTGTATTTTCCCAAATTTGTCAATTTAGAAGTTGCATTAGTACGTAATGCATAATGTATGTTTGGACTTCAGTGGAAGTTCTGCACATATTCCACGCAAAGCATAGTGGACGCTTTCAGAGCGATTGAAGAGTGAATCCAGGTTTACAATTACAATTTAGTCTGATGTTACTGCAATACATATGTATCACATTAACACAAAACAAGTGATCTAACACAAAATCTTACTCCGACAAATCCATTGTTTAGCTGTGTGAGAAATCCTGAAATCTATCTGAATATCCTGCTCACAAATTTTGTCGGGACGCCCCATATTTTATTCAGATGGTAACATATCCGCTCCTAACAAGCATCTGATATTGACTGCATTAGTATGTGTTATGTGTGATCATGCTTATCGTTTTCAGACAATAACACCACACTGCTTTAAGCTGTTTTAGAAATGGTGGAGTCTTATTTGAGAAATATCAATGGACAAAACTGTACTTAGTGTTTGATAGATTAAACACAGTTCTTGGTAGTGCACTCAGACCGTACGACCCTACTGTAGGAGCAGCATACCATAAGTGTGTGTGTGTGTGTGTGTGTGTGTATAAAGTCACCTCCTGCCACTCCTCTGTTTCCCAGGTGGGGACACACTGCACCTGATTGCAGGCCTGGACCTCTATAGGGCGGAGTCCTTGGCACTCGGAGCTCGACACCGGCTCGCTGTGATTGGCTCCTATAGTCCTCACACACCACACACTGCGCGTCTGCAGCCCCACGCCACATGACACCGAGCACGCGTTCCACACGCTCACCACCCACCTGAGGATAAACACACACACACACATATACAGATCAATGTCAGTGTCAGCGGGTTAATAAATGACACGCTGCTGACAAGTGTTTCCACCGCCGGTCACACACACACACGCGTGCACGCACACATGCACACACCAGAGGCTTAAGTGTTTGGAGGCAATTCATTATGATAGCAAACATGTGTAAGCAAGTAAACACAAACACACAGGGGAAGAGAACAGTGCTGAATGCAAAAAGCAAGCACACACACACACACACACACATACAGAAGAAACAGATTGGTTTGACAGACTGATGTTTATAAAGCTGCACTGCAGATGGTACATTCAACTGTTTATTTGCTCATAGAGAGTACATGAGGGCTCATCATCGCCCTATTCATACAAACACACACAGACTTGTACAAACACATGTGCATAGCTAAATCCTCTTCACCATGTCCACAAACAAACAAGAAGCACCTGCAAATGAAAATACAACAAACACAGATGCACTCAGACACACACACACACACACACCACATGTGCAACAGAGTGCACATCAGCCTGCAATCATAAGGTGAACAAAGACTTCTGTAATTCAAAATACACACAGATGCACTCCTGTATTCCTATGCATGCCAATACACATGCAGTCTCTCTTAAATACACACACACACGCATGCACGCACGCACGCCACATAAATTGTAGTGAACTAGAATGGGACCCACCAGTCCAAATTAAGGGGGCGTGGCCTCTGAGCCTGTCAGTCCCGTTAAAGGAGGTGTGGTCTCCTCTGTGCATGTCACCCCTAGTGAAGGAGGCGTGGCCTCTCAATCCTCAAAGCTAACACTTTTTTCTCGATTTAAATTGAACTGTTTGCACAATACTGAATCCCATAATGTCATGTTGATCATTGGCTGCTTTAAACGTACAGTCTGTTTCACACATCAGATCATTGATTACATATTGAGATGCGCATCTCAGAAGGAGAAACACACAACTAGATACGTAGGACTCACTCTGTTCATAAAACACACCCAAAAGAATTAGACAAGTCAAAAACACTGTGCTATTATACTTTCAAACCTTTCACATAATCAGTGAATCGATTACAATTTAAAAAAAGTTTACGATTACAATTTAAAATTCCAAATTCATCATCACTTTAACACAAAACAAGTGAACACACAGTCTTAATGACCAACACCTGATATTGACCCCATTAGTCCAGTCCTCTATTGTTGTGGACTTATTAGTCAATAATGATGGAATAAAATACACCCAGAAAGTCTGCACAAGACCCAAAACAATGCGCTATTCACAAAAAGAGGCCACAATCCAAGTACAATTGCAATTTATTCTGATGTCACCTCAATCCATATTCATCACACTAACACAAAACAAGCGATGACCGTTCTGAACCTCACGACCCCGAGAATAGCAAGCATCAATGAAAACGGAAATTGTGATTGCGCTGTAGCAAAGATAATGAGGGCTATAAAACATGAGGTAAGGATGGGACTTTATCTGAATCTCATAAAAGCGTGATGCTTTTTCTGGATCTCATAAAATATTTGCAAAAATTAGAGCCATAATAGAAAACATAAAAACTCAGAGAAAGATACAGTCGATGACACAATCATTTTTAAATCAATGTTGGTAAAAATTCAAACCATAACAAATGGTTCCGAAAAGTCAGCTGTCCTGGTGCCACTAGTAAAAGGTCTGTTTTTTGGAAAAACATCGAGACATCCTTATTTTAATGTTCTATTGAGATTTAATCTGAATTTTTGTCCTGTACACAGCGCAGCCCTGCTTGTCTGCATTTGGCTTAAGAAGTACACCTTCAGTGCATTATATTACCCATTATATTAGACTATATTACCAGTATACAATAAGTTTCAAGTATCCAAGTATCCTAGCCATTTTATTAGGTACACCTACCCTGTAGGTGCACTTTGTAGAGTTACAGTTACTGACTGTAGCCCATCTGTTGCTCACAATGTGTCATCCCAAAAATCAGCAGAAAGAACCCACTATAGGACCACCGCTGGTATGGTAGTGTGTGTGGCGCTCGTACGAGTGTATTAAGTGCAGCAGCATTGATGGGGTTTTTAAACACCTCAATGTCACTGCTGGTTTGAGAACAGTCTGCCAACCGAAAATTACATCCACCCATTTCTGGCTGCCACACGCTCCACGGTGCCTATCGGTTTTAAGCTTTTGTGGAAAATCACCTAATCCTTATGCTGTTTATTTTTCTACTTTTTATTTATTTTTTCGGTAGGATTCCAGGAAGGAGGTGAAAAGTTTAATTGGAGTTAGCACACTTGGACCCTGCCCTGTAGTCTAACACTGGGTTCATGCCAAGAGCAAGGCTACAGATATTTCCCGAAAGCAGCCTGCTAGAGCCATTTCACGGATCAGGACAAGGCCAGAGATTCAGCCGGAGGACACCGAATATCCGAGAAGACAAATTAATGTCATTTCCGTCCTGGCTCTCTCACACTCAACATGAATATTCATAACCCTTTCATTCACTAAGCCGTAGGGTGGAAAAAAAAGGCAAGATTTATCTATGACATAGTTTGTTGAAATAATGAATATTTCGCTATTTCATAGTCAATGGCTCAAAATCCGGTTACTGTCTACTCTGGAATTCGAGTCAAACAACAATTTCCCAAGCCAGGCATGAGATCATTTTTACATTTTGACCTGTTCAATCTTGTTCTGAATTTAATCATGGCATAAATTAAGCTGGAAAGAAGAAAAAACAATGGAAGATTATTGGAACCACATGTTTTTTGCGTATGTTACTAATTACATCTACTAATTCTATATATCTTGATGGAAATCCGGAGCTGGGTGAGTTGATCCTATCAGCATCCCTGGCTAGGACTACGTGTTTGCTGGGGTTGCCCATCTTTCTTGTTCAATAGAATAACACTACAATGCTTGTCATGCACCCAAAATCAGCAGAGTTCACTTAAAGCTCTGGCATTCGTTTTCAACTACTGATAAATAAATGCTTCTATATATATATATATATATATATATCTTCGTGAGACCCCACTGTTCTGAGGACATCACTTTTTTCCTCAATTACATTGTATATATATTCTCGTGACATTCCTCTGTCCTTATATGAAGATATTACTACCCAAACTACTTCCTGTTTGAAGACAATGGTTAGTTTCCGCAGTTATTAGGTGCTAGTAAATACAAATAGTAAATTGCAAGCAACATTATAGTACAGGTCTCAAGAGGATAATTTAGCAATAGGAAAGTTTCACTTAAAGGACGTGTAGATGGTATGCTTGAATAAGACGCTGCTTCAGCTATGGTCACTTGTAGTTTACATTGACGTAAATGACCAAAAACCCGGATGCTTTTTCAAAAAACTCTCAAAAAAAACTTTGTCAGGTTCTCATTAGTCAGATCGTCTGTGGCTGGTTTCGCCAGGCGATGAGTAAGGCGCAGAGCAATTTAGCAGCATGTGTATTTATGCTTCTCAATCGGAGCCATAAAGATGTCCTGCCAATGTTTCAGCAATGTAACTGAAGCTCTCTCATTGGCTCGATTGCAGTACAGATGGATCCAGATTATAATCCTCCATCGTCCGTCTGATCCAAACGTTCTGTCTCATGGTGCATTTCCATCTAAACACTTCGCAAATTTTAAGTGAATTTCTGAACATTTGGCAAAACAAAATGGGAATGGTTATTGTTTCCATGAACTACTGTTATGTGAATATTCTAAAGAAAGCCAACAAGATGATATCATCAAAAAGCACCAGCCATGACTCCCGAGTGGCACAACAGAAAAGCGTTCGCCCTATCATCGAGAGTTTAAAGGGAGCATAATTGGCCTTCCTCTCTGGGTGGGAAGGATGGCATTACTCCCTCCCCTGTCGATCAGAGCAACACAATTGTGGGCGTCTATGAGTTCATGTATGCGGAAGAGGGCAGTTAGCATTCGGCTGCCCTGTGATGTTGTAGCAGCAAAAAGATGCGGCGGCAGAACTGTTAGCCCTCACCCTCCCTGGTTGGTAGCTGTCATGTGATAGGGAACTAGCTAGTGGGTGGGAATTGGCAATGACCAAATTGGGAGAAAATTAGATAAAAAAAGAAAGATAGAAAAGCACCAGCCATAGACTGGAACATACTCGCCATGTCATCATTTACTCCAAAAATCAGTTTCCTTCATTGTTTTGTCCATAATCTAACTTTTACATCTCAGACAAGGTGATACTTCAAGGGTCTAATTTTCTCATATTGGTTGTCATATGCACAAATTTGAAAATAGCATAAAAACAGGTAAATGGAACCCACACTTCAGGTCAAGAGAGCCATGCTATCGCCTGGACTGAGTCAGCACGCTTTAGCATATGTTTACCATGTATAGCTTGCTTGTTCTGTTTTATTTATTTGGCTTGTACATTGGAAAGTATGTTTGCCATTAACAATCAAGTAGAAACAAAATGCAGCAGGGCCTTCAATGAAAGAACCAGCTCCTTTTATGATGAATAAGTTATGTTGTGGTGATCTGCATTGGTGGCTACTGGAAATTGAATCACTTAGTGATGGGAAAAAGTTTTAGAGCTTTAATGGACCTTCTGGACTAATAAAAAAAACATATGGTGCAACAAGATAATGTATTCAAAAGAGCACTTGCAAGTGTCTGGTTGGTGAAGGTTCTCGGTCTTAGAGGTCAGTGAATTGTCTAATAGTAGTAAGTTTAGTGAATAGACTTTATAATCGTGAAGATGGTTCTCCACTCATCCGAGGAGCTTCATCAGTTGTACTGAATGGTGAGAAACCTCCTGGCATTTAAGGCCGTTTTTCCACTGCACATTCAGACACAGGAACGAACCCAAACAGGAGACAACTGAACATGAGGTTCTAGTTGTAGTTCATGTTCTGTCAACTTTGGAGACAACTAGAATGGTCCCAGTGATGTAACAGCAGTTCAGCATAGAAAAATCCAGATTAACGGTGTTCCTTTGTTTTGCATATGCATAACCAATCAGCAATAAACAGTGCCACAAGAACCCAACCTTGAGCAGGTACAAAACCTTTGGAACTGTGCTTTTCCCATTAGCCACCGAATCCATCTGAGACTTTAGCACCATTCAGTAGAGCTGATGAAGCTCCTCGGATGGGTGGAGAAACTTCTTAAAGATTATAACACAAGTCCAGTGACTTTGACCTTAGTCCTACTTACTACTTACTAGTCCTCTGTATAGTTGTCGTGAAATTTTACCTGGCAGAACATGGCTGCGGGTTACACATGCGCATCATGGTGGGGGGTTTGAGTGACTCATCACAGAGTGCATCCTCCACCAGCTCCCGTGCCCCGGCCCTCACACACCGAATAATTGCCGTCTGCCTGCCTGAGAGAGAAAAAGAGAGAAACAACACATAGCTAAAGGTCGGGAAGCAGAGAACAAGTACCCATCTAGGATCATTTGCTGTGACTGTAAAGGTACAAGATGGCATTATTCATCAATCCATGTCCTGGATAAGTGTGAATAGAGTAAAAGTTTATCCTGTGGAGAAGAGTCATTGAGGTCAGAAAAGTCATAGAAGTTAAACAGTGAAATGATCACTTACTTTCCCAGAACAGAACCTTAGACAACATTTTCACTGACTAAGCTCTCAATATACACTGAGTTAGCAGTTTATTGTACCAGCCCCTCACACACCATGTCAGTGTCACTGCTGTGTTGAGAAAGGTCCACCATACAAATAATATCTGGCCAGCAGTGGTCCTACAGTCAGTAATTGTTATGCACCTATATGGTAAGTATACCTAATACACTGCAAACTCAGTGTGTATCAAACATTCTCAGTAATAGAAGTTGTGGAGTGCTAAAAGTAAGTAGCATAACAACTCATAAAAGTCCAAACCCAGATAAACAGTTCTTGGTAGTGGACTCAGACTTTTGGACTCTACATTATTTTTCACCCAGTGTTTTCTTTATTAGGGTTATTTAGGTTAAGAATCGAACTAACCCATATGTTCTTTGCTGGTCAAAAGGACAAAAATGTTAACAATACTAAATCTAATTATTTCTAGCCAGGAACAAAAGGGAAAAAATGTTAATGGCTCTCCCAGTTCTCTCATCTCCATCTGCCACCTGTGCACACCTGACATTAGTAGCAACCCAAGCATGTGAGGGTCTATTTCCATTAACATTCTTTATATTGCTAACAGCGGTGATGAAGATAAGGTATTTTTGATTGGGGTTTCAGAGTAAATTCTATAATTGTATTGATATATAATCTAAATAAAGGCCGAGATTAATGGCACAGAACATTCTAAGTAGTGAACACAACAGGGGAGTTAAATATACAGTTCTGTTAAGTGTCATGACCTCCAGAACAACTCACCTAAAGTGCATGAGGCCGAGCAGACCGTAAAACCCCTGTACTCCCAAACATAGTTTTCCTGTGACGATTTATTCTGATTTTCCTGGGGGTGCTGTGGAGGATCGGGCAGTTTGGAGCAGGGTTCGAGAGTACAGGATCTCTGGAGGAGAGGCTTCTCCTCACCACACTCCTCATCTGGAAGATCTACCTCGGCCCGGGTGAAGGAGAGAAATACTCTGCACTTTACAGTGCGCTTCTGTACGCCTACGCCACACGACACGCTACAAGGAGACCACGGGCCTGGAATGAAGCTAAACACACACACACATAAAAAAATAACTATAATTAAAGGGAATCCTGAAATGAATGCACAGCACAACATGGTGGTAGCATGGTAATAAAGTGGGCAGTAAATGTACATAGTGTTTAAAAACCCCACCAACGCAATTGTACCTGATACCATCGTACCAGCACCACACACACTCTCATGTCAGAGTTACTGCAGTGCTGAGAATGGTCCACCACCCAAATGATATCTGGTCAGCAGTGGTCCTAGAGGTCCCTTTCCTTTGATAGGTGGGGTAAAGGGGGGCTGACAAACTATCCCTAACAATGGCTGGGCTACGGTTAGTATCTGTATACCTAGAAAGTGACCTACAGTGGGGTCCAAAAGTCTGAGACCAAATTGAAAATCTGGGGTGGTTTTCATCGCCACTGTATGGCACTTTAAAATGTTTTGCCAAAATTGGCTCAGTCGTATCCAAAGCACGATCAGGCAGACCAAAAGTGAGCACACCATCAGAAGAGCAACACATAAAACTTTGTTCACTGAGAGAGAGAACAGCAACTTCATCACAGATACAGAATGTG
>JAOUQW010000004.1:7612131-7624921 GCA_028565825.1 Olivaichthys viedmensis
CAAGTTTGAGATTGATGGCAGTAACAGAAGGGTTTATGTAAGGAGACGAACAGAAGAGAGATTGATACCACAGTGTAACATGGTGGTGGATTTTCAATGTGGTCTCAGACTTTTGGACGCCACTGTATATGGTAGGTGTACCTAATAATATGGCCAATAAGTATAGTTACAATCAACCTAGTAACGTGGTCATTGAGTTTATACTGAATACTGCATATATACTGTATATATTGTACATTCAAATGGGGTTGTGTTCACGAGTAGATTCCATATGAGTAGTTTATTAGCATAATTCTAATGTTAAGTAATGTCCTTATTATTTATAACTATCTCAAAATAAAATTGAAATATACACAGTGCTCTGAAACTATTTTTTCCACCTATATATTTATAATTTTTTGAGACTTTCTGTCAAATTAGACCGAAGTGCTTTACAGTCTTTAGAGTTCAAATCGGCTAAATACAAACCACAGACTCATTACTTCCAAAACAATATAAAGTGGAAGTCTAACTTCCCGCAGCGTCCATATGAAAGAAAAGTGATATGAAAATAATGGCGGGTTGTGGCACTAAAAATAGCTTTAATTCAGGCCAGAAAACTTTACGTCCCAGAAAGGAATCGGAGGAAGATTAAAACTCACAATATTAATAGACATCACAAGGGCTCATAATGAACCACAGAACGAGTTTGCCATGCAGCATTACAGACGAGTGGAAAACGGCCTTTACAGAAAAGTGCTGCTGAAATTAAGAGGTAGTCCAACTCTTGTGTAATGCGATTCACTGTAGAAAAATTGGAGAGAGAGAGAGCGACAGAGAGACATACTGACAGAGAGAGGAAGAGAGACAGAGTAAAAAGTGGAGAGAGAGAGAGACTGAAAGACCAAGGGAGATGGAGATAGAGAGTGAGAGACAGGTGAGAGTGAGAGAAAGAAATAAAGAGAGAGAGTGGGAGAGACAGAATGAGAAAGACAAATAGAAGCACAAAGAGAGAGACAAACAGAGATGAAGAGAACGAAAGACAGTAAGAGAGAGATGGAAAGTGAGAAACAGAGAGAAAGAGGGTGAGACAGAGAGAGAGACATAGAGGGAGAGACGGGAGAGAAAGAGAGAGAGATGGAGAAGGTAAAACAGAGAGACAGCAGAAGAAAAAGACAGATATATTTATCAAAATAAATTATTAACAATAATTAGTTAATAAATAATTCAGTAGTAAAACGAGCGAATGTCAGAGCTGGGGCTATGAACGTCTTTGCAAAGTCCACACACCTCTCCGTCTCCTGCTGTCCAAACACTGTCCCAGCTTAAGGGCTCAGGGTTTATGAGAGCTGGAATTCCCCATAAGCCCCAAACATGTTGTGTTTGGACTAATGTGGACATGTTCTTATGGGGACATTTTGCTGTCCAAAAACAGACACACTGAGAAAGCAAGCTTTAGCTTCTGCGAGTGGAATGTGTGTGTGTGTGTGTGAGCATTTGTATGTACAAGTTCTATTTGAGTCAAAACAACAAGTTTTTTTTTTTTTTTTTAATGGAGCAATACTTTTTCAAACATTAATTTTGACTAAATTTCTTTAATAAGCATAAAAATAGTCATTTTAAAATTTAATACATATACAGTACCAGTACCATCTACTCATGGAAAAGCTTTCTTTATTTTTACTGCATATTTATCTGCATTTAGATTAATAGAGTTAATACCTCAATAATGATTATGCAACATAATATTAATTAGAATAAATTAGTTTACAAAAACTCATTTGATCCAAGTTTGTTTTCACATAAGAGGAATCGGTCCTGTGGAGTGTTGACACATTAAATTAAACTGGTTAAATATAAAATATGCTGATGAATAGGTTGAGTAAGTGGTAGCAGAAAAAACACTGTAAAAACAGCGTTAGACCAGACTTCCACCATTTATTTAACCGCCTTGTGGCAGAGAGACCATCACTGCATCCCAGTTGGTAGACAGCATTTTTGAAAAGCATTAGCAAGTTTCTTTATTTTTGATGGCTGCATTGCATGTGTCCTTCTTGGTGCAGGCAATCCCATAATTCTGTTCCATGAGTTCCATGAAAGTTTTAGTAGACATAGACAACTTAACTGTTGCTGCGACCAAGGGATATGTTAACGATATATAAGTGAATTGCCTCGTAGCTAACAGACATTTTTGTGTTCGTAGATTGTCAGAAGGCATTCCGAGGTTAAAATAAACTAGCAAACGTAATACCACCTCACAGCTTCTATAGCTAGCTTACATAGCTAATATGGTAGCTACTAATACTAACTGACTAGTTGGCGTGGTAGCAATGTTATTTAGCGAATAATAATCTAGTTGTGTTCAGCACCAGGACAATTGCTGCCGCCTTTTCTCAGGTAAGCCAATAAACTAGCAGGTGTTAATGAATAAACAAATGCCGAGGTGCACACTAAAAATTATGACGCAATGCCTACTAAGGTCCCTTTTCGGTTTAAACGCTGCCCAATGAGACAGGTACCTTCAAAGGATAATTAGAATGAAGCTAGTATCTGTGCTTAAGACGAATTGAACATTAGCAATGCAGCTACAAGGAAACTATCAAATTTTCAGTAATATCCTATATCCCGCCTATATGTTCAGTAATATATAGGTGCTGTCCTCCAAGCACAATTATCTGTCCTTGTGGCAACTGGCTTCAAGTGTCAGAGAAAGGATGTTTTGGCCTTTACCTTCACTGGGTTGCTAGGGGAGATCTCGATAATGGGGTGTAAATTGGCAAAACTAAATTGTAAGAAAATTGGGTTAAAAAAAAAAGCTGGTGTTTGTAAATTTGAATTTAAAAAAGGTGATGTTAAAGGCTGTCCCCTTTTCCTCTGTTTCCTATTTAACCTCCCACCTGTCCACACACACCCGGCATCAGGAGGATCCCCAAGCCTTAGAGCCTAAGCCATAGTGTACTTTAATTAAATGTTACAACTGAATAGCTATAAAATCTAAAGAGATGACCTGGTTCAATAGGACAGAGCATTGCTAAGTAGTGAACAGAATAGGCAGGAAGGAGATGCAGCAATATGAAAGTCCTTTAACTGCTTCTCTTCCATTCTTATCAGAAGCAGGGATAAAACCCTTCACACAATGAATCCTGGAGTCACATGGCTGTTGTCCAGCAGTGAATTCCACACAGTCGGGTCGCTCTCTGATGGCGCCGATTACCGAAACAGCATCTCACCTCCCCGGACTCTCCTAAATTTCGCCAGCAGAGCGACCAAGCAGAAACAGGATGGGAGGCCTGCAGTTGAATGATATACTGCACTGAGGGGTGTAATTCAAGAGCAGTTATCAGGAAAGCAGTAGATCCTAACCCCCCTTACACACACATACACACACACACTTAACAGGGCGCTCCCTGTGCTGCTCTCTCCTCCGAAGCCCTTAAACACTTTCACCCCACATGCTTCTGTTTTATGAGTCTCGGTGATAGATGCCTTCGGTAGACCGCAGGATGTTGGAAGCCTTTACGCCGTGGCTTTTTTCAACGGCCCGGAGATGCACTGAGCTGTTTTCACTCCCTTGGCAGCTATTAGTAGAGGTACAGTTTCAGAGATGGGGCAAGATAGCACTAACAATAGCACAACACAGACGTTTTCAAACAAAGACCAAGGGGCCGTGGCCATTGCCTTTCCACCAGAAAAGGAAGCGGACAAATGATTTGCCTTGACAGTATTAAGCTGATGAAAAGGTAAGAACGACTTGAATACGGACACACAATCATGAAAATGTTAGCCACACAGGTAGTAATTTGCAAAGCAAAGAAGGTGATGCTTATTAATGATCAAATTGTCTATCTGCAGCAAAAAAGTAAACACCATCAGAAAAAGGACATTGTACAGGTACAGTTTTGTTTCCTAAGTAAATGTACCTTCAAAAGTACAACAGCGGTCTTTACAGTCCAATTTAATTATGTTTATTTTTACAATCACATTTCTCAAACTAAAGGTACCTTTAAGAGTACCACCCCAGTGCCAAGTGTTTCTAGCTTAAAACCCCAGTTTGGTACCTTTTTTATGATAGTGTACAGTTCCATTTTAACTTTGCCAGGTGTAAAAAGGGAAAACTCACGTTGGCTCCTCAGTGGCCACTCTGGTCTCCTCCAGTTCTTGGGCTTGTTTCAGCCATGGGAGTTTGGCTTCTACAGGCACAATCTCTGAAAGAGCAAGACAGAGAGATTAGCACACACAAACACACGTATATTAAAGCAATTAAATCCCAAAGTAATGGCAACCTTTTTCAGGACTCCATTACAATAGACACCTGTGTATCTGAACACCTGTCTGCATTAAAAAGTAGGCCAGGCTTCCAAAGCCTTTAGCACAGGGGCTGCAGTAAAATTCACAAAAGCCTCATTCATTAGATCTTACATCAACACAACACTAGACAATAAGCACATAAGAGAAAAACATGGTATCATGTTGAATATATTCTGTAGATTCAAGTTTTCAGTAAACTTCCAGGCTGAACAAACAGCTGCGCCTCTTCACTGAATAATGACAAGCTGCTGGCAGGAGTGTTCTAAGTGAAAGTGACGAAGATAACACTGTCACAGGTACAAAGCTTAGTGCCAAATATAAAGTCCTCATTTATCTGAAAACCTAGATCACAAAGTTCTGATCTGAGACTAGATGCTTTGATATGTGTGTCATGCACATGGTTCGAGGCTGATTAGAGAGAGCTGGAATTGAATCTGTGCTGGGAAAAACTTTCACAGAAAGAGAGTCAGGATAGAGCATCCTCTCACTCTGGATCAGCAAATAGGCCCAGTCATCTCTTCAATAACAAAACCCCATGATCTCATCTACATTTACAAATCCAAACATGGATATCAACCATCTTCAAATACTAGCAACAACAAACAACAACCTCTTCATGTTCAACTATCGACAGATCCAACCATATACAAACCTCAATACTTCCAAACCCAACTTTCTACAATTCCACTGACACAATCAACAAGCACTGCCATCTACATAGTCGAACATTGTCAAATCCAGACACCAACCGTCTATAAATCCCATAATCAAAAACCCCACCATCTACAAACCACTCTCCAAATCCCAACATCTAGAATTTCCACCATTTACAAAATGTAATCTACAATCTCCTCCCTCAACAAATTCAACCATCTACAAACCCCACAATCTGCAAATCCACTTATGAATAAACTCCAACATCTGTTAACCATACAATTAACAAATCACACAACCTACAAATCACATCCGCTACAAACCCAAACATCTAAAATCTACAAAGCCTACAATCTACAACATCTACCATCAACAAACACTACCAACTGCATATTCAATAACCTACAATAGACCTCACAAACTAAAAACCTTACAATCAACGAATACAACTATAAATAAACATCCCCATCTATAAACTCCACCAATCAAAAAATCCCACCGTCTTATAACTCAAACATCTAGAAATCCCACTATCTACAAACAAACAAATTCAAGCATCTACAAACACCACAATTTACAAGTTCAACCATATACAAACACCACAATCTACAAATTCAAACATCTACAAACACCACAATCTACAAATTCAACCATCTACAAACACCACAATCTACAAATTCAACCATCTACAAACACCACAATTTACAAATTTAACCATCTACAAACACCACAATCTACAAATTTAACCATCTACAAACACCACAATCTACAAATTCAATCATCTACAAACACCACAATTTACAAATTTAACCATCTACAAACACCACAATCTACAAATTCAATCATCTACAAACACCACAATCTACAAATTCAACCATCTACAAACACCACAATCTACAATTTTAACCATCTACAAACACCACAATCTACAAATTCAACCATCTACAAACACCACAATCTACAAATTTAACCATCTACAAACCCCATCATCTACACATTCAACCTTCAACAAACCCCACCATCTGCATGTTGAACTACAAACTCCATAATTTACAAATTCCACTATTTACATATTTAACCATCAACAAACCCCACCACCTTTATATTCGACTATCTACAAATGCAATTATCGACAAGCCTAACTATTAAAAAAATTCTACAAACCCCTAAAATTCAGCCATCTATAATATCTACCATTGAAAAATCTCTATCTACACAGCCTATCACCAGTAAATCCAATCCACATACACACACATCCCCCACACCCATCACACTCTCCCCAAATTCCACCCTACATCCCACAAATCCCACCAGAATCCAAATATGGCTAATAAAACTCAACATACCAATCAAATATTCACAAAAGCAGAAGTGGGGAATGATTATCACAGTTTGTGGGGGCTGCAGGACAGCAGTAAAACAGACTGTTTATTACGGAGGACGTGCTGAGGTCTGAGGGTTTGGCTTTCAAGTCAAGCCTTTTGGGGATTTCTGGGTTTTGGTAATGGCAGTCCCACAAACATTTGGCATGAGAGTAGACAGTCTAGATTAAATAGCATCTTTAATTCAGCACCACAAGTGATCCAGACGTGGTTCAAGTGTGAAAGCAACTCATTTGAGGTAACTGTAAAATGTATATGTATATATATTGTATAATAAAGTTTTTTTCTAAAAACCAGAAACCTCCATTCATAAGTTTTAAATGCAATGTAACTATGTACTGTACATTTAATTTGATTATGAGTGTGGCACTTATAGCACGAATGCATTATACATTTAAGATTTTGGGAGATTTTGGGAGAAGGGGCTATAAAATTCTATTTTGTTATATTATGCGAATTCCCACAGATTTGTGCTTGTAAGATCTGCTAAGTCACATTGGTAGTGAGTGTCTTTTGAGAAATAATTTTGATTAGTTGTAAATAGGACTTTACTGCACATTGTGGAATTTAGTATAATTACACACATCTATCTCAATGTTGTACAATTAGTATTATTTCTATATTTAGTACATTATAACCAGGTCTCGATTTTAGGGGGGGGTGTAAGTATATACAGTACAATCCCACAGTTAAAAAAGTCCCATTATCAACGATCTCTAAAACCCAACATCTAAAAAATTCCAGTTTACAAATTCAACAATCTACAAACTCCACCATTTACAAGCCACACAATCAACAACAACAACAAAAATCAACCATCTACAAACCCCAGAATCTACAAATTCAACCATCAACAAATTCAACCATCTCTAAACCCCACCAGCTACAAAAGAAGGTTCATTAAAGCAGTAGACAAGATGATGATAAGGGAGAAAGCAAGTTCACAGAGTTCACAAGTTCGAAGACAGCATGTATTCTCTCTCCAGCTCACACTTGTGTTCCATTTTTTCTTTCACGTTTTTTCACCTGTCTCTCGATTACTTTAGGTCTATCTTTCTCTTGCATTCTTTCTCATTTGCTTTCTTGTTCTCGCTTAACTTTTTGCTTCTTGATCTCTCCCTTTCTTTCTTTTTACCTCTCTTGCAGGAGAAATCTTTTTATTTAAAGTTTGTTAAAGTGTACTTTAGCTGCTTCTTTACATTATGTACTGTGGTTGCCTGTGTAATCTATTGGTAATTCGTTCCAAATTTTTTGTTGCATAAAAACATAAGACTGCCATACCACATTTCTTCTTTTTGACCTTTGGTACATTAAGCAATCCTGCAGTACTGGATCTTAGAGAACAACTTGGGGCATATGGAGACATGGAGACTCCATTATGTGTAGTGATGCTAATCCATTTAATGCTAAAAGATACTGTGAGCCAGTGTAATAATGCCAGAATCGGTGTGATAGATGTTCTGTCTTGCGTGTTCCTGTTAATACCCTGGCTGTAGCATTCTGTACAAGCTGCAGCTTATCAATCATCTTTTTTGGCAGCCCAGTGAACAGTGAGTTACAGTAATCAAAACAAAAGCATGCGTCAACGTCTTAGCATCAAGCAAACTGATATATGGTCTAACTCAAGCAATGTTTCTCAGGTGAAAAAAGGCAGATCGAGTGACATTGTCGATGTGTGCTTTAAAGTTTTGTTCAGAGTACCAAATTACACCAAAATTCCTCACTACTTTTTTAACCTGTGTGGCTTAATTTCCTAATCTGCTATTAATTTTTTTCTCTAATACTATTGGTCCCAACAAGAAGAATTTCTGTTTTATCTTTGTTAAGTTTAAAGGCATTTCTATTCCTCCAGGTGACAATACTGGATATGCAGTCTAACAGAGTGTTTAGGGCAATAGTGCTATCTGGCTTAACAGATATGTAAAGCTGGGTATCGCGTCTGTGTAGCTATGGAAGTTGACACAATATTGTCACGCTGTAGTCACGGGAGGCAGGACACAAGCGCGAGCCATTCAACACACATTTAATACACTGTTTACAAGACAGGGACAGATACAAACACATCATAATGCGAACATCGAGAGACAATCAGGACGGAGACACGAGGGCTTTAAATACAACAACTAATTACACAGACGAACGAGACCCAGGTGGATCACATGAATGACGGGACAAGGCGGAGACTAGACCAACATATACACACACACATGGCTAATGGCGGCCGTCGCCATGACGACCGGCACGCGCTGCCAGCTGAGCGGCCCCACGGCTTGAAAGCCGTGACACAGAAAAAAATATGGCGACCTTTAACATGGGCCTGTCAACGTTACAAAAATGGCCCAGCAAGATGATCGATCGAGAGGCGGGACGTCCAATTAAATTGGTTGGAATTTCAGGCTTCTGGTGAAATGCTGCAATCTGATGGCTCGACAGGCAGGACTTATGTTTAAACGCTGAAATCTGATTAGTCAAAGCACCTGTCATGTTTTATGGTTATGAATCCCACATATTAATTCATGTATTTGTCACATGCTTTGTGTCTCTTTCATCACTCAGTCTCTCCACACCTCTTTGACAACCAGCATTTAATTAAAAATCCCTTATTCTTTATTCTCTCTCTCTCTTTCTCTCCCTCTCTCTTTCAGCAACATCACAGGCACTTTACAAATACCACTTGTTATTCAACTTAGAGTTACCTTTGTGTATTTGTCCAAATTTTTCTCTCACTCAGCGTCTCCACACCTCTTCAGCAACACGGCACATAATTAACCTTTCTTTATTTCCAACTTCTCTCTCTCTCTCTCTCTCTCTCTCTCTCTCTCTCTCTCTCTCGTGTTCTTTCTTGCGTTTCTTCATTCCCAGCATTTGCATATTTGTTATATTTTTTTAGCTCTTCAGCCACACATTTAGCATTTTATTAACCTCCCTCTATTCCTTATTACTCCACTCTCTCTCTCGCTTTCTTTGTCTTTTACTCGCATTCAATCTCCCTTTCCTCTTTCATATTCTTTTTTTCTTCCACTCTCTTGTCTCTTGTCACTTTCTCTCTCGTGCTTTCTCTATGTCTTAATTACAGGTTGACTTTACCAGCTTGATAGGAATAGGATCCAGAATACAAGTTCATGATTTAGATGGTGCTGTTCAAAAAGTTAGTTCACGTTAGTCAATTGGTGGACTACCCCTTAAACCAGGACTCGTCGGTGGGTCCACACTTACATTTCTCACTTTTGTAACTATACACCTTTACTTATTGGTTTCACTGTTGTTACTGAATAATATGCTTTAAAATACTGAACAATAGGTTTGTAGTTTAAGGGGTTAGGTTTTGTGAGTAAAGCTAGAAAACTAGATGCCATCATGATTGGTTTTAAGCTTTCTGTTAAAAAAAGTTCAGAAATTCAGTGCTACTAATGATCAGTGCTTGATCTTTTTTTTTTTTATGAGTTATTATATGAAAAACAAATCTGGGATTATTTTTATTAGCCTCAGTTACAGTGTGAAGCCATGAAGCAATGTTAGTTACAGTATGAGGCTGGGATGTCTTGTTAGTTGGGGTATTAATTCAATTCAATTAGATTTCTAAAAGAGTCCTGGCTGCTGAAGTGCATTTTTGTATGCAGAAAAGCTTTCTTTCCAAACAGGCTTCAAAATGTTCAATTATTTGATAGTGTGATTATGGTCGTTGTGCCAGTGAGTCTGTTTGTATTTATTTTTTATTTAGTGGTGCAACAGCATTTCAAGCGTTCTGAAAGACTGCCTCAAAATTGTCAACCATATAGTCCTGTGCGCTGCAGCTATATGATGTGACAGAGTAAGAGGACAATACTGAAGTATTATTAATTACATTTGAAAAATATATGCTTATTAAAACTGTACTTAATCATAGATTTAGACGCGAAACAAATATTGTGTGGGGGAAAAAAAAGCCCACAAGTAATTATGGATTTAATTAAATTTGAAACAAACTTTCAGCATGGATTTCTAGACTCAGAATAAAGTTGAGTATGAGTCCAACAGTATGTGGGTTTCATGATATTATGAGGAAAGTCAACAGATACAAAGATGAATACAAATGCAGGTCTTAGTGGATCATTTTCATTCTCAAACTGTACATTAAAAATCCACAATTATCAGCAGTTTATCTAATTGCATGAACACGTGTTATATGTTTACACCTGAGGCTAGCTAAATTACATTTCGTTATACTGTACACTCCTGTATATCTATAATGATAATAAAGTTTAACTGAATTGAATTGAATTCATTGTCCCAACTCCGAATAGGGACATGCAGGCTAGTAGACAGTAATGAGAGTAAAAGACAAGAGAGCTTTTTGGTGACTAACTCGAGCACAAGTGTTTCAAATTGGCAAGTTTTAAATTCAACTATAAGGTGGCACCATAACAAGCTGTTTGGAAGGGTTGCAAAAAAAAAAAAAAGAATCCCTTCCTGAGAGCAACCCACAAACTGCATCACCTGAACTCCACCAAGTGTCATTAGAACTGGAATTGGAATTGTGTTTTGTGGTCAATGAGACCAAAATCAAACCTTTTTGGCTCTGCATACCATCAGCATGTTTGGCAAAAAAAACGGGGACTGCATACACGGAAAAGCCTCGATCCCCACTGTTAAATATGGTGGTGGAACATTGATGCTTTAGGGCTGTTTTGCAACTGGTGGTCCAGGGGATCTTGTGAAGATTGATGGCATCATGAATTCCACTAAGTACCAGGATATTTTCAGCCCCAAAACCTGGGTGCCTTTGCCAGGAGGTTAAGACTTGGCCATATATTTCTCTTAGTAATAAGTAAATATGGCCCTTTGTGTTAACGCAATCTTTGTGTATTTGCCAGAGGCTGTCTTTTCTCATCAGTCAGCTACATACTTTTTCTCTTGAGGTATCTCTTTTGATTTCCTCTTGCACTTCTCTTGCATTTTCTTTCTTTTTTGCCTGCTCCCTCCTTCTCTGTCTCTCTCTCTCCCAATCTCCATTTTTTCATTCTAATTTCCAGGCATCTGATTCCTATTTTGGGGAAGAAATATTGCAGGCTCCGTGCAGCACTATTACACTTAGCAATAAGCCAGGGTTTTGGTATTTCTCACCCCCTTTCCTTCTCTTTCATCACTCAGCTTCAGCAACACATTTAATTAACCTCTCCTCCTTATCTCTCACTCCTCTCTCCTCTCTCCCTTTTTGTGAAGGTTAGCAGGCAAAATATGTACAACAAACAAGATCCTAATACATGAATTATAACAGAATTTCTTGTTTATCATCTCTGCTCACAAAGGCTAATTTGCAAATTCTCAAAACATACAGACAAACTAAGATGACACAAGAACAGAATATATCATCTATAATCAGTATGGGCGCTCTGGGTGGTTACTCACTGTGCTGCAGGTTCTCTCTCTCTCTCTATTTGTCAGCCTTTGGCTCGTACTGTAATAAAGCAATGTATCACAGACTATTTCCAAAAAGAACTCATTATTAAAGTCAGTGCTGACTGTGTTTTTGTATCTGTTAAAGTCGTATGTGTCTGTATCTCTTGTCACTCAACTTCTCCACAGTGCTTCAGCAACATTTCATTAACTTTCTTTCCTTGTTTAATCCCCCTCTCTCTCTCATTCTCTCTCTCACTTTCTCTCTGATACTGTATGTGTGTGTTTCCTACCTCTGGGTCTATGGCACGCGATGGGCACTAGGCACTCCTCCTTAATGTGGGGTTTGAGTTCAGAGCTGCAGCCCCCAGTGTGCTGTCCTTGGTAATCCACACATACAACCACACGGTAACGCAAACCCCGGCCACAGGTTACCGTACACTGAGGAAACACACGCACACACACATACGTACATACATGATACATTGTAAATGAACACATTTACAGACGGACGATGAGGAGGAAGATGCAGAGTGGTGTGTGTAAACAGTGTATACCTGAGACCACTCCATTGCCACCCACTTTGGGCACTCGAAGTTGTTACAGCTCTGTTTAGTGATGGGCCGTGGGGAGTGTGTACACTTCCACTCCTCCACCTGAACGATCTGGCCTTGCATGTCCTCTTCCACACACACCACACTGCGCTCCTGACTCCCTCCTCCGCATGACACTGAACATGATGTCCAGGGGTTCTGTTCCCATCTACATGCCCATTAACACACACACACACAAACATGTGTCAATACACACTCTGAGCTGTCTAGTAGTGGTCAGAAATGAAATAAACTGGACTAGTGTTATAATTGGTTCATGCATGCATTGGTTCATCCATCAGCCTACCATCAATAATAATAATACTAATAATACGAATAATAATAATAATAATTACGTTTCATGTACAGTACCAGTCAAAAGTTTGGACACACCTGTTTTCTTCAGTTTTACTATTTACTTCTATTTTAGAATAATAATAAAGACTTTATTATCATTAACACTATGAACACAGTGACCAAGAAAAGTGTTAAACAAAT
>JAOUQW010000004.1:7639294-7650902 GCA_028565825.1 Olivaichthys viedmensis
TTGATCTTTCAAGATGGTGGCTCAATAGTGGAAAGAGTAGTGGGCACTCACTGATATCAGATGGCTGCGATTGGCTAAAAAGAATGTTGATCCAGGAACTGTGTGTGTACGTACCCGTTGGTGTTCAACCTCTATAGTATATTTAATGGACCGGCTCTCGGTCTAGCAGCGTGACCGTGTTAAATTCCTGCTTTTAGAGATTCCGATTTCTCACACACTCGAGTGCAGTAGGCGATCACAGTCCCGTCTTCGTCGTTAGTTTGGCTAATATGAGTTTTGCTGACTAGGTCAAACAGAAGAGTAATAATTTATAATTATTAGATTTAGCATGACTGCGTCCAGGTCAGGGAGATGATGGCAGTGCCTTATTGTGAAGACGCAGTTCATTATGGTGGCATTCAAAAGGCTCGTCATTGTAATGATCTATCCGTGACTGTACGAGTATCAGTTTTAGTGGCTGGACAATTGAGTGTTAAGTAAACCGACCAGTGCAGGTGCGTTGGCGAGCGTCCTGTCTGGTCCTGGACTTCTCCGGTTCTTCCATTTGCCTTTGCCACTTTAGAGGGCCTTTGTCTATTTGTGCCATTACTTGTATGATTGCGCTTTTTTTCTTTTTTTTTTCTTGAATAGTCAGACAATAGCACATTTTGCTCCCTGGAATGACATTTGTGACACTTGAGTTGCAATACAGAAGAAAAAGGAAAATTGGAAATTTTGTTGAAAGGTTCATTATAATGATTATAATAAGTATGTATGTGGTCAAAGGGGTAAAGGTTGTGCAAAATAATAAGAGTTGGTTATTCTGTATATATGTTTTTGTCTGTTTTCTCCTGTATAAAGACTGAGATGTGACAATGGAGCACACCAAAGCACGCCTACCACCTCACTGTTTATGATGACAAGGTGTTCAGGCTTATTTGGTTTTATCGACCACTCATGCTCCCCTTCACCAGGTTTTTTTTTTTTTCTTTGTACAGAGGAGCTACTGTTGAAATAAATAAATTCCACAAAAAAAAAAAAAAGCTTACGAATGAAAAATGGAGTAGTTGTGTGGACTGAGCATTATTTTGTAAAATTAACGTTTGGGATGGGTTTCGTTTTGAAATAAAGCACCTTTTTTCTGTGGTCTTGATCCTTTTTTTAAAAAAAAAAGCGGTCTGAGCTAAAAGATGGCCATTGCGCAGAGTCAGGACCAGCTGTGAGACTTGATGAAGGTGACCTGCTCCCTGGTGACACTTCTGTGCTGCCAGATGTTTTCATCTGGATCACATAAAAGCTGCAAGTTTGGCAAACTAGCCATTTTCTTATCACTTTCTTGTACTTTGTGGTGCCACTTGGCTAGTGGATGTTTAGCGAACATATAAGCCTCTACCGAGGCTTGCACACATGGCTAGCTGCGTTGTTTGATAGAAAATCTTGGTGTCATTGAGAAGGGACTGGTTTCCACCAAAGAGGAGGGGGGGGGGGGTCATTTGATTAGTCTATGTAGGGGCATTGTTTTGAAACTTTACTACCACTATACTGGAAACTAGCAACAACTGCTTATGTTTATAGGTTATTAAAAGTATTGGCCCAAGTTAACGTTGATGAGGCTTCATTCCTCGTCAGCTTCGAAGCCCCAAGCAATTGCTTGACTTGCTTGGCCTCTAGCTTCGCCTCAGATCCCGGCATAATCACACAGCCTCTCGCACTCTGTAGTGTTTACTTGGCATGATCTCCACACCATCACTCAAGCGCCCTCTTGCCACCTCCATCAGAAGCTTGTGTTTTTGTTTTTTTCTGCCAAAGCCTACAGCAAAGAGTTTTGGCCCGGGGCTAAACTTCCTCTCCAAGCCACCTAGGAGAGCCCTTAAACCCAGGGCTATCGTGGACCTGCTTAGAGCTGTGTTTGCACTGCTGTTCTCTTGATCCGTTTCACTTGAGATGTGAGGAGGGGCGAGGGAGGGGAGATCAGCCAGAGGAATGGGTCTAAAAGACCGTTTGAGCACCTGGTGATAATCCTCAGAGTTCAAAAATAGCATTACCAGGTTTCTTTAGCTTCATGATGATGTTTCGACCTAGCAGTAGAGAAGGTCACCATGTCTTGCACCTCTTTCTTTTGAATGGAATTTTCTTCCAACACCGACCCCACCTTCTGCCCTCCAACTTCCCTCCCCCTGCCTCCGTGGTGTTCGGCTCTGATTAGGGGAAATTGGCTTGCTAGAATGCACCTCAAAACCCCACCCAACCCTTCCCAGGACATCCACACTGTCCCCATGGCAATACGCTCTTCTATGGCTCCTGATCGAGGGCTGCTTCCCTTGAGCCATACCTGCACTTCCCTTCTCTTTCACTCTCCATCAGAGAAGAACAAGAGGGGCAATGAAAGAAGGGAGTTGCAGAGAATGGGGGTAATTCAGGAGGAAAGACAAAGGGAGGAGAGGGAACGAGAGGCCATGAGCGCAGGAGATTGAGAAAAGAATGGGGGCGAATGTGAGGGGGCGAGAGCGTGCAAGGGTTAAAAGGATGGTCGGAGGACACAAGTGCATTGCTTTGTAGAGATAAAGCACACGCATCATGAATTCCTCATTTAATAAGCAATCAGTGTTGCAGTGGCGTGATCTGTCATTGTGACCATTTAAAACATTTTACAGACTTCTCGTGCTGAGTTTTAGTTTTACAGCGCTCATGTAATTTATTCCCCAACACCGGTTGCTGAAATGAACAGAGTACCGACTCCTTTTAATTATATTAACAAACTTGATATATTTACGAATTGGGGGGAGGAAATAAGCACAGAATGGAGGGATGAAAGCTAAAGAAGAAAATGGAGGGTTAAGCAAAAAAAAAAAGGTGAAGGAATAGGATGGGGATAAATGTAAAAAGAAAGGATAGAGGGATGAAAAAGAAATGGAGGTCAAAAAACAGGATAGGAGGAAGAGGATTGATGGATAGATTAAAGAAGGGAAAGAAAAAGACAGAAAAAGAATAGCGGGATGAAGGACAAGGAAGCAACGAGAGTATGGAGGACTAAAATTAAGATGGTGGATTAAAGAAAAGGAATGAAAGGGGGAAGGAAAGGATTAAGGTATGAAGAAAAGAAGGGGAAAAAGACAAGAAAGAGGTTGAAGAAAAATAGATGGCTTGAAATGGAGGGATAAAAAGTAGGGGTTAAAAAGAAGAGGGGGAAAAAAGGCAGAGGGGTAGAATGAAGAAAAAAGGGATAAAATGATGAGGATAAACGATTAAAATGAAGAAAGAAAATGGAAACAAACGAATGTATTCAGTAACTTCCATTAACACGGGAGATTATTGGGTCAGTGGTATTTGTGATTGGTGGTGTATCAGTTGTTTTTCAGGAGACGAGGTGAAATGGATCTTTGAGGCCTCGAGAGAATCCATGAAAGAGCACACACTGATTAACGCAAATGCTAAACGCCTCTTCATCCCCTCCCCTGTTCCAAATCTCTCTGCATTCCAGGGAACCAACACTATTACTCAGATGTGCTTGCGGGCCTAGTAACCCTCAGGGGAAAATTTGTTTTCCATACAGTTTAACAGTAACAATGAAATGATTTTTGTGAAACTGTTTTGTATTTATTTTTATGATGATTTTCCCAGCGACTGCATTTGCTAAGCATTTAACAGTTCTTTATAGGGCAGTATTGTAATTTAGTATAGAGCTCCCTAATGGCTCAGTAGATTTGCTTTTCATATTTACAAGACGGGTACAGCAGGTCAGCCAAATCTGTAGGGCAACAATCTCATCGTTTACTTGGGCTACTTACTAGTCTTATCGAACAGAACATAATCGCGTTAAAATTGGTTTTAGGTATTCCAATCATCTCCAAAAACCTGTGGCTGAAAGATCAGCACGTTAACGTAATGCTTAGCAAATGAGTAAATGTCAAATTTCACACTTCAAGTCCATTTCGTTGCTTGCCCTGAGCCACGTATCACTAGAAACACATACAAAACACACTTCTGAAATGTTTCTGACCTATTTTGTACAAATAAAAGCTTTGCTGAAACGTTTTGCTTTGATGACATTGATATAAAATGAGCTTTAGTAATAAACACAGGTCTTCAAAATGTTGGCGAAGCTTACGTTTGACCAATATTCAGTACAGCAGGATCCACCCAAATGGTTCCAAATCTGCAGAAAAGTACCTACACTGGAGCAGGAACTAAAAAGGTTCCTGGAACTGCAGGTTAGAAACTAAAATCTGAGTTCCTTAAAAATGTTGGTGAAGCTTGCGCTTGACGAGTGAGCAACATTCAGTACAACAGGGTCCACCCAAATGGCTCCAAGTCCCCAGAAAAGTTCCTGCAACTAAAAAGGTTCCTGGAACTACAGACCAGAAACTAAAATCAGTCCTAAAAATCCCTGAGTTCCTTAAAAATGTTGGTGAAGCTTGCATTTGACCAGTCGGAAACGTTCAGTACAGCAGGAAACGGTTCCAAGTCTGCAATTAAAAAGGCTCCTGGAACTACGGACCAGAAACTAAAAGTACCTGAAAACGTTCCTGGATCCCTGAAAAGGTTCCTGTGGTGGAAACGCGCCTCATCTGCTTATCTTAAGAATGACTGTCATTACAGTGGCAACAGGTGGGAAGAAGCAAAGTACAATTACTTCGTTACTGTTCTAACGGGTAAGAACCTGTATTGTAGTTTCTCTTTTACGTAATACTTTTGACTTTTACTCACTACATTTCAAACGAAAGATCTTTACTTCCTACTTTTTAAAACTGAGCATTTTCTCTATTATCAACATATTTCTTTAACAGTCATGAGATGAGTTGTTTTTGCAAGACAGCTTCAAGCAGTTGAGTGAATTTCCTAACAAAGCGAAACTCTAACAGATGTGACAACAAGAACAAAGGGGTGAATGAGCCCTTGGTGTATTAATTTGTTAATTTCTACATTGCACACGGCTGTTTGTACGCGTACATGCTAGCACAGTGTCTTACACCAAGAAGGACCCTGCTGAAAAATCCAGCTTGGTCTGACCAGGTACCAGCTGCCAAAACACAGGCCGACCTGGTCAAGCTGGTAGATGGAAACAGTACATGAATTACCGCTACTAATGTCACATTATAAACATATTGTTTCAAGACAATTACACAACAGTAAGGCAATTAGAAAATCTCAAACATTTACTGATTAATTTAGTCAAGTTATAAGGAAGCTGAAAAATACATTCCTAGCTGGCTAAGCTGGTCTACCAGTTTGACCAGCTCGGCCTGTGTTTTGGCAGCTGGTAGCTGCTCAGACCAAGCTGGATTTTTCAACAGGGAAGACGTACATCTTAAATGTCAATGTGACAAGTCCTCTGACCCTTAGCCATGCCCACTCAACAAACCATGGCATTTCACCCAACATGGTGGGTCAATTCAGAACGAGCAGTAATGTCTAGCTGCAGTGCCAGCTTGGGCGTGAAACCTCTGCTGTAATCACATAATCCTGTTATTACTTCTCTGAAATGCACACAATTCCTTTTTGCTAACAAACGGTCACCTAATGTTTATGTTAGTTCGCTGACATTAGAACCAAAAGGATTCCAGAAATAAAATGATTTGAGTTGAACGTAATGATTCATTTCATTCTTATTATTTGTATTTTCAACATCCATTTTTAGATTTCATTTAATATTTTGCTTGCAGATCTTGTAACTTTGTAACTTTTGGCACAAAATTTGCTCCAAAACGGACAAATGCGATGACAAACGTGAGCGCACGAAGGTCCAAAAAAATCTGAAATAAACAATAAAAGCGCAGGCTGGTGTTGTGCCTGTTTTTCCACACTCATCCTTCAGGAACGTAGCAGAGAGCCAGCGCTGAGCGAAGGAATGGAGCATAACTGCCAGCGACTCATTAGGAGCGTTTTTATTTTTTTTACTACATATTAATAACGCAGAGGCAAAAAACTAAAATCCTGATCCTGAACGCTAGCCAATGGGGCAGGAGATCCTGGAGAGAGCGACCTATTGGATTACTCAGGCTCACTGTGAAGTGCACAAAGGAAGCCTGGATGTCATTGTGACGAGCGGTGAGTTATTAGCTAGACGCCATTTATTAGATGGAGCACACCGCTTTTGGATTAGGTTACACTGCGCTTTTAAAGCAAATAGAATGGCAGTGTGGAAACGGCAAACGTTCCACTGCTTCTTAATCTGAGCACTCGGACGGGAAAAAGGGGTTTTGGATGAGGAAAATGACTTCAGCATGAACTGGCAGACCCAATACAGATGAGCAAGCCTTTCCAAGAACAATACAAAACTGTATTTCCACTGGAGCGCAATTGAGTCTATCCCCATTTGTAGCGTGGCACAATAAACAGCCTTTAAAAAAAAAATGCTTTTAATGCTTTCATTTGTTTTTAAACAAAACTTGGCATTTTGGGTATTTTTAGAGCACATAGACACATTTGTTTGCAGGCAACGTTTCAGGTATGCGATGGTTCAGTGCACCGGTCCTAATATTTACATGTATACAGCTGCACAAATTCAGTGTGTGTCAGGCAAAAGTTGTTTGGCAATGGTGACTGAATGGATTTGGGTGTCTATGCATCTGTAATGTCTGATACCACACACACAGCTCTTTTTATTACTAGTGTACTACTATTTAGAAACGTTTTGAATCGTATTGAATCATTGGCTGCTTTAAATGTATATTTCATACGTCGGATCGTATCGAGATGTGCATCGCATTGTCTCAGAAGGAGAGAGACACCTCTCCCTTATTCTGTGTGTAAGGTCATGAGATCAAATCCCAGGACTGCTGGAGAGCCACTGTTGGGCCCTTAAACCCATAACTGCTCATCTGCTTGCTTGGATTGGATTTTGCCTCACTTGTAAGTCGTTCTAGATAAAGTGTCTGCCAGATGAATAAATAAACAAAAACGAATAAAAAAACCTAAAAAAAACTTGAATAGGCAGACTAAGAGAACTGAGGTATGGCACTGAAACGCAATTCGAACGACTAGCAAAGCCTTCCAATCATATCAAACGACTTTCAAATATGTCGACAAGAGTCTGAAACTCAGTGAGCGAATCCAAACGACCATGATGCCAAGAGAGAAAGAATTACAGTAAGTGTAACAGTTTATTATTGGTCTTTCCTCAAAACGCAACCCATTAGCGGTCTCACAGGGAATCAATAATTCTTTATAGGCAACCAAAAATATCCTCTTTCCCAGCATGTGAAACAATATGTCGGCTGGCTGAGCCATAAAACCCAGTATGCAAATAAACCTGCCAATTCCTGCCAAAGACCAGAGAACTCGAAGAATGCACGAGTGGCCTCGGAATGCTCGCAAACGCTCTGCGCCCTTCAAAGAGCCCTTTATCCTTGACCTGCGGGCATGTGCTGATTAAAATAAGCACTTCGCTTAACTACCGCAAAATCATAAGGCGACACAAAATCAATATTTTAAAATCGTGTCTGAATAGCTCCATCAAATAACCAAAGACATTTATGAAAATCTGGAGGCACTTCATCTCTGAAATAATCCAAAACGTTCTGAGGCAGTCTCATGCTTACAGTGCCTCGGTCCAAATACAGTATTAAACATACTTCTGTAATGAAGGCGCCCAAATGGCACTTTTTAACTTAATGCTAGGTTTTATAATTCAAACCACAAGCAAAATAAAGCAATAACAACTCTTTCTTTTACTGATGGGTCAGGTAAGTGCCGAGTGCCGATGCATGTATGTCTCATATTTTGTATGATTTGCCACATTAAATCCAAACCTATGTGTGTGTGTCTGTGTGTGTGTGTGTGTGTGTGTGTGTGTGTGTGTGAGCATGTTTTCAGCCCTTTGTGAGGACCAAATGTTCCTATGACAATAGAAATATATGACTTTGAAACATTTTCCTGGTCCTCACAAAAAATCATTTTAGCTTTTATTATAATTTTTTTTAAAGCCAAAATATTTCCTTTTAGTTAGTGAGTTTAAGGTGAGAGTTAGGAGTAGGTGTAGGCATTGACTTATTTAGCTGCAGTAATAATTAGGTCAAAGAAAGAACCTCACAAAAGTGTGTGTGTGCGTGGTTGAGTTTGAATCTGTTTTTGTACTGTATATGTCAGAGAAGTGTGTTCGAGAATGTTTTAGTCTGAGTGTGTTTGAGAGTGTTCGTGTGGGTGTGTGTATGTATGTGTGTGCGTTTTGAGAGTGCTAAAGTGTGTGTGAGTGTATATGAGTACAGCTGCATTCATTTTCTAAGAAGTGTCTGAAGAGTGTGTTTAAGTGTGTGTGTAGGTGCGTGTGAATGTGTAAGTATGTGTGTGAGCACCTACGTTCCTCCAGTGAGACGTGTGTCTGTGTTTGGCCTCGGATCAGTCGGCAGCTTGAAGCGTCTCCTCCACACACTCCACAATTATCCGGCTTAGTGTTGCTGCCCAGCTGTCTATCACAGCCCACTTCCTGTGAAGAGAAAGAGAAAGAGAGAGAGAAGAAAAGAGAAAAGCAGTTTTTTTAATTTGAATTAAAAATTTGATGAAAAAAAAAAATCTTAGTACTTAGTGGCATTAATGATCCGTTGTCATTAAAGCAACAGGGTTCCGTATGGAGTCAGTCAGAGTGCAATTTAAATGTTTGACAATTACACTACTATTACATCTACTTCACTGGTATTTTGATATTTTGCAGTGAAAATTAATTGTGCATAAATGCAAAAAAGAGAATGTGATTTTACGATTACGACTTCAAATCCTGATTTTTGTCTTTACAATGTTCGTGTTGCGATTACGAATTACAATTTACATAATTTGCTTACACGTTCATGCCGCACATATACTCTGTACGAACAAGACTTTTTGATAGTCATTATTATTTTCTGGTGTTCATTTGGTGTTATTCTCGGTAGCCAATGGACAGTGTGTATTCATCCCCTGAGAGAAAATGCTAGTTTTAACCGAGAAACGGCTGCGAGCAGCGAGTTGTCTTTTAAACGTAATATTCAAATACGTAATGAACTAAAGCGTAAAGTTACCTAACATACAGCTATACGTGTTCGCATATTTTAGCATCCCTGTATTCTCTGTCAGGGTTTAGCTGAATGTGCTGATTTATGTAGCACTACTAGGGATCTTTCTAATCCCTAATTAGCCTATTAGCTATCAGGCTATTAGCTAGCTACTGAATACGACTCTTCTTGTGATCTAGTATCCATGTACACTGTTCTTTTCAGTTTTCTCAACAACCAATACGTGTTAGAATGAATTATATTAAGAACTGTTCTATCAAATACTAGCGTTAGGGATACATTCTGAACCGTGTATGTTAATGCAGTATTATTTCGATCTTGCTATAGCGTAAATGCTACGTGGAACACTAAGCTATAGCTACATGTGAAACCCGAACAAAACACCAAAATGTTGAGGTTTTTGCTCAAGTGACCCTAGACTCTATCTCTCTCTCTTTCTTTCTCCTACACAGCTTTACGTAACAGCTACACACCGCAAAATGTAGTTTAAACAGCAAATAGGGCAAGATGTGTTCTTAAACTGGAGTCAGCCAGCCATAGACGTACCCAAACACACAGCATCCTCAAACTCCCATGTGTCATTCAAATAATATTTTACAAGTTTATGAACATTAATGCATTACCTTTCTATTCTAGCTTATGGCTATTGACCATCGTTAGATCATGATACGGCTCGTTCAAAGAACATCCAGGATGGAAACTTGCAATACAGTTACGGCAGTGGTCAGACAATGGAGATCGAGATCAATAGTATGACTCAAATGGAGTGGGTTAAATTGGGTCCAGAGACAACCGACACCAACAGACTGCTATGTCTCGTTTGAATGCTTAACTCAAACGCACACTTCTTCTGCTCTACATTGGAACTTCATTGGAATACATGAGATAACAACCCTGGCAGAATCTCTTTAAGAATGCATTTGTTTGTAAATCAAGAATTTCTCACTCAGTGTGGGAAAACCCCTGGGATACTCTTTCCCAATGAACCTTTGCCACAGGAAGAGAACGGCTCAGGGTTTAGATGTCACACGGTCATTTTCCTCATCAGACCTGCTAATGTAGACTGAAGACTTTCTATGCATTCATGTTTGATGCATAATATAAAAGTTGGTATCCACTTCGCATCATTTTGAATTTGTGTAATGTATATTTAAGTCCTTTTTTTTCGTGCCGTGTTTGTTTTTTACACAACAGACAGTCAAACAGTAAAACAGTCATAAAGTAAGGAGGAAAGATTAAAACATTTTTTGATAAAAGAGCAAAATATGCAATGTAGAGTATACTGCATATCCAGAGATATACACAGGGGATATAATATGATGTCTCCTATATTTGGAAATTCAATTTGCTCCTGCTCTCACAATTTTGTTTCCAATTCCTATTCTTAAGTGTAACTTTGCTTAAATGTAAACTTCTACCTTCTATTTTTGACCCACAGAAATATATATAAAATGGCATGACTCACCTGGCATATGCCATTAATGCACATGTCCAGGGATTCTGCTTTACACCGAGTGCCATCCAGCACTTTGGGTGCCAGCTCCACCACTAAGCTCTTCCCCCGAGCCTGGCATTTGAGGGCGCAGGGCGAGATCGGGTCGTAGCTCACCGGAATCCACTCGTACGTCTGTCCCTGGTATTTGATGTCATTGTGGGCGGAGCACTGCTGAGCTCTGAAGTCACCTGACTCGGCAGGGCAGTCCTGATCAGAGGAACAAACACTTATCAGTTCAACTGATGATTCTCTTTGAGCATTAACAGAGAAGACAGAGAATAAAATCATACATTAATGTGTTCATAGTGAAAAACTGAACATTCTGTCTGAAAATGAGAAATCATTGACTGGCAGTCTTCAGAATAAGATGTTAAAGCGAGTCTCGGTGAGATTAGGAACTCGGCTAGCTTTGAAAATGTTAAACAACTTTTAAAGACATACATTTAAAAAAAAAAAATGCTTTTAGTAGTTTTTTATTCTTGTTTTTTATCCATATACCGTGTCCTTGTTTTTCAAGACTTTTAATGATGGCCTGCATCTTGCTGATTTCATGCTATTTTTAAAAGTAATATTATACATTTCTTTATGGTAGTGCACTGGGTGTGAGAAATGTGTGTTACAAATACAATTAAACATTATCAATAACATGACATAAATGGATTTTTATGCAGACATTTTCAAATATCTTTAAAATAAATTGTATTTCATTCATTCATTCATTGTCCATAACTGCTTATCCAGTGCCGGGTGGCAGTGGATCCGAAGTCTATCCTGGAAACACCCGGCACAAGGAAGTATACCCCGGACATGACGGAACGGGTATCACACACGCAGACAACTTAGAGTAGCCAATCCACCTAAGCGCATGTTTTTAGGAGGTGGAAGGAAATCGGAGTACCCAGAGGAAACCATGTAAACCCCAGACCCTGGAGCTCTGAGACACCAACACCTGCTGCAACACTGTGTTACCCCAATCAATTGTTAAAAGTCAACATTATCAACATTAAAACAGGTGGTCCAAGGTCAAATAAAAGACAGCTGGAACAAAACTTAAAAAACTAGACAACTATTGTCACGGTCTCCCTGCCGCGGACTCCCGCTTCTAGTGCGCGCCGCAGTTTCCAGCGAGCCGCGCACTTCCGTGTTT
>JAOUQW010000004.1:7660081-7728794 GCA_028565825.1 Olivaichthys viedmensis
CTGTAGAATAAGTCTGTAATGTAATGAAACGTGGAGAAGGTGAAAGGGGTGTGCAGACTTTCCGGCTTGACTGTAAACTCTGAAAATTAATTTACAATTCACGTTGCCATAATACAAAAGATGAAATAATAAAACATTATTCTTATACATGAAAACAAATCTATACGTTTGGCTAATTGTCAGCCTATACGAGTGGTACATTGTTAATTAATTAGAAAATTGTATTTATTTTAATTTACATTTAACCAGAGTATCAGCAGACTTTACTGTAGCGCAACCATGGCTTTGCGGTTGGTGAACATCTAAAGGCCTCTGTAGCTTATGAACTGTTGGACGACACGTGGTCTAGAGAGGGGAATTACCGTTCGATGTATAACACGACTCCAAAACAACGGAGATATTCCCAGTTCCACCGCACTGCGTCACTGCGTTTTCGTGTGGCCGAGTAGCGGAGAGTTATTAAAACCTTGATCTACTGTGGTATTGCAATGCTTCTCTTAGTACGTAGGATGACTGCATCCCTGACTAACTCAACAATCATGGTAATACCCACACAATCGAGATGATGCCTTTTTAAAAGCTCGTTGTCATTAAATATTACTCAACTGCGACGTGGATTCCTGGCCGCAGTCGTTTAGCGTTGTTTGTGATTCGGTCTTAGTAAAAGGGTATTAAATGCACTAATACTAGAACAGTATTTAATGCACTAGTAATGTGAAACGGTTCAAATATGTGTTGTATTTAGTTTTTCTTTTCTTTTTTATTGAAAATTAGTTTTGTAATTTTAAAAACATGCATAAATTTTTATGTTGCAGAGGTTAAAAACCTAAAATTCTAAACACATAAAAATAAATCTGAAAAATCTGAAGATTAAAGCTGTTTCCGTATGGCTCTACAAGACCTCTGCAGGCTAGCTTCTTCTTTCTTTTTTTTTTGAGGGAAAACATGACATCTCTTTCCAGACAGCAGCTAATGACCGACAGCCACACATGGCCTTCTGTAAGACAAGTCCCCTCATAAAAATTCCACACTCAATTACAAACAGTGAAAGGTGACAGGCCAGACTATCCATAATAATAAAGATGTACAGCCGTGGTATGTGTGTAATCCAGCATTAGGAATGGACACGTTAACTTGGCCATAAATTCAGAAAGTGGAGATGTGGAATTGGAAAACACTAACATGGGTAAAGCAGCAGTGTGAAGGGTAGGCGAGTTACACATTAGCCAAGATGGAAAACAAAACCTACTGAAAAAGAAATAATGGTAAATAATGTACAAGAAACTGATACAGACTCTCTATCATCATGCGATTATCTCTCTGAGGACTTTACGCTGCCGTCACACTAGCAAGCGACAAAGCAGCAGGCGACCATTCATTTCCGATCTTAGTTACAAACAATTGAATCGAGATTAGTTATGACGTGACAAAATAAAGTGACAAGTACAAATGGTTGAAGAGAGCCTCCTCATTAGTCCAGACATTAGGGGTGTGTATCTCTCTTTGCGAGCAATTTGCACTTCAATATGTGAGCAATGATTCAATGTATGAAAGATACATTTTAAAGTAGCGAATGATTCAATATGATCAGATTTACAGCTTTAATTAAATCTGTAGATTTGATGTGATACGATGCAGTACAACAGAATGCGATACGTAATTTAGTATTGTGCAATTTACTATTGTGACAGGCACAGAGGCCACGCCTCCTTCACTGGTACTGACTAGCACAGAGGCCACGCCTCCTTCACTGGAACGGACAGGTACAAAGGCCACACCTTCACTGAGACTGACGGGCACATATGCCACGCCTCCTTCACTGATACTGACAGACACAGAGGCCACGCCTCCTTCACTGGTACTGATGACCACAGAGGCCACGCCTCCTTCACTGGGACAGACAGGCACATAGGCCACACCTCCTTCACTGGAACTGACAGGCACATAGGCCACACCTCCTTCACTGAGACTGACAGGCACATAGGCCACACCTTCACTGAGACTGACTGGCTCAGAGGCCAAGAGATAAAATCAATATATACATTGCTTCATCAAAAAATCGCATTTGCTTAAAATACCTGCCATTTTTATTTAAAAGATATTTACAGCACGTTATATTTTTGTTTACACGCATAACAATGAACGTGCGTTATTTCACTTCATGTATTGGGTGCCATGTTCACTTCATGTTTCGATTTTGTGAATGCCAGAGGGAGCTCAGAGTGAGCACTGAGTGGGGGCTTATGAGACGCAACCCACACAAGATGCTCTCCAAGACTTTAATTAACGTTGGCATGTTGAATATTAAGATATTTAAAGCCACATTTTCAAATGAGGAGGCAAAGGAGGTGAGGGAGCACACGAAGAGTCAATTCTCCACCTTTTAATAACACTGACTTTCTGACTGCTCACTCACATCACCTCTGTAATTGGCTCAGCTCTCGGTGAGCACAAGTAGGTCACTCAGTTATTCAATGCACATATGCACAAAGAGACACATGCATGTTTTATACTGTTAGATAGCCGACCTTCTCTGCGGGGTCCCCCTAAGGAACTTAAGAAAACACCACAGATTGTATGGTTTATTTGTAGATACAACTGGACAGCAGAGAAACAGCAGCGGCACATCACGCTCACAGTTATGTGCTATTCGAATTTCACTATTTAAATAATACTTATTTTAATACAACCCCCCCCCCACACACACACACACACACACACACACACACGAAAACAAATGGAAATTAGACAATGAATTCATTCTTTCATCCATGGCTTGAATAAATGCCTTTGGAGGACTGTACCATCCCAGTGGTGCCAACACAAGATGGCAGTGATGAAGAGGGCTGTGATTTCAACACTTCACGGCTCAGAGAACTTTAATTTCAACAGATTAATGGATTCCAGCCTCCCAAACAATATTAGAAGTGCAGAAACACCTTTAGACTAAAGTTCAGATTAAAATATTTTAGCCAAGTGCCTTTATCTTCTATGTAATATATGTGTATATAAACTGTATCGCTTATGTATGTATATGCTTTATCACTTATGTTAATGTAAATATAAGTTTTATTTCTATGTATACTGTATGTGTATACAGTATATCTTATGAATATGTATATATGCTTTATCTCTAGGGATATGTGTATAAAGCTTTTATCACTGTGCATTTTTTATTTTCTTATGACTGTTTTTCATTTTATAAATTCTATTTATTGTATGCTTTTCATTTTTATGTTTTTTTTCTATAAAGTTTATTGCTATTATTAATTTTGCCCAACCACTGCTGAAATGCCAAGCGCTGCATACAGAAGCTCTTAACAGCTCTTTAATTACACATCTTTTTTTTTTTACACCATTTTCTCCCAATTTAGTCATTGCCAATTCCCACCCACTAGCTCGTTCTCTCCTATTGCACGACAGCCACCAATCGAGGAGGGCGAAGGTTAACACGTGCTTCCTCCGAGACACATGAAGCCAGCCACCGCATCTTTCCGAACTGCTGCTCATGCAACGTTACAGGGCAGTCCCATGCGTTCGGAGTAAAGCGCCAACTGCCCTCTTCCATATGCATGAGCTCACAGACACCCACGATTGGCTGGTGCCACTTTGATCGACAGGGGAGAAAGTGTAATGCCGTCCCTCCCACCCAGAGAGCAGGGCTAATTATGCTCTCTTGGACTCCCGGCCACGGATGGCTGTGGCATCCAGACGATATTTAATTCCACATCTTTAAGGTTTTTTTTTTTAGTTCTGCCTTGATTGTGCAGCCACCTGCCGTGCACACCGGGAAAATCGAATTGCAGTTTGAACCTCCCAGTTCAACACTCCGCAAACGAGGTGAGAGGGAATAACAACCATTCTGAAACAGCTTAATTATTATTTGGATCAGCAATAACAATGAGCGAGTTAAATACCTGAGAAAATTAGCAGAGAGAGAAATACAGAATGAGAGAAAGAAAGAGAATTGAATACACGTATGAGGTCCACAGCTCACAGTTCGGCTTTCATCTAGAAGGCCCATAATGAATTTTTAACATTTAACTGGAATTCCCATAATCATGTTATTGTTTAATGTTTAATTGAAATCCTAATTAGAATTAGTTTGAATAATTAATTTAGTCTCTCAAAGCACCGAGTTATGAGACGGAGTTATAATAGTATTAAAAGTAAGAACGTTTTCTCATTATATATCATACACTTGAATAAGCACATAATGATTACTGTGCATAATATGTTATTAGCTTCCTAAATCAAAGTAAATTGCATCCCTAGTGCATGTAAAACAGATTAATCCACTCTTTATTTTCATCTCAGTAAAATCTGAACTAGCATCCAGTTGCACCGGTTGAACTTAAGTTGGATGGTAAGCAGTCAGTTTAATACTAGCACTGTGCACAGTGTAGAATTTTGGTTACACCACAGACACTTAAGGTGCATCATAACTGTGATCAAATCGTTTTTCGCACAGTGACGTGCTTCACCATCTGCAGCCAATCAGTAACACAATCCGACATCAACAGGAAAAACTACATCCATGATCCTGACATGCAGTAATGTAGCTAACGTTCCTCTGTTTCAGTGTTACATATTAACTTGAGGTAAGGTCTGTCTGTCAAATTAGTCATATTTTAACAGTAGACAAATGAACAAATGTGGTGACTCAAAGTATTAACCTCTTGTATTTGTACTCGATATGTGCTTATTCAGTTCTGCTGCTTGGGGATCTCAGTCTGGAGGTTTTTTGAACTGGGGTCTTGTGCAATAAACAGTAGCAACAAACATTAGGCTGCTAACTTCATCTGTATTTGTATGCTGAGCGAAAGATAAAGGTAACGTTACAAGGTTTGGTTTTTACACCTACTAATGCATAGGTTTTAAGGTCTTACGTGAAGCTATGCTCAAACTATGTTGCTTGGTGCAGCCATTTACATTATTGGGTTGTAATCGTGAACATTTTACATTTTACATTTGCATTAGTCTGCGAACGAAATTTAACAGTGCAAGTGGCTTCTGGCCTTCACCATCACCTCTCCTGCAAAAGCAATTTTTAGCAATTCTAAACTCATCTCTGAAAAACATTAAGCCTCACGGTCAGAGTTCCCTACGAGCTATTTGAATAGACAAGCTCTAGCACTGGGTTAAAATATGGAAGGCATCAACAACACACTCAGCTGAAGTGGGTGAAGCATTTCATATCCAGAGAGATGTGAAAGATGCAGCATCCTTTCCATTTCCTCCATTTATGGAGAAATTGGCTTTGCATTGAAAAAAAATTCTGAATGCACCCCGTTCACTGCACAATAGTAAGCATGCTAACTAAAATGTCTTAATGATTTGCAGCATGTCATATTTGTTAAGTGGATTACAAATGATTGCTACATGACTGTGAACATTTTGATTTAATTATAATTGATAGCATGGATATCAGCACCAGGAATAAAATACAGAAACCGAACAAAAAGCATCAACACACTCACACTCAATATATACAGTACATCCCTTCACTTTTCACATAGTTTTAGACATTTTTAACAGCTGGCCCATAATTTGGGAAATGGTTACTCTGTGCTCCAGTTGGTCAGATTTTCCCATTTATTCTTAGTGCAGGTGACTTTATTCAGAGCTACACTATGTAATCACATATAGAGTCCAGGAGATCCCCAAAATATAAGCACCATTTTGGCCAATGATCTGTTCATACTTCAAAATTAGTGACGCGGGGGGTAACAAAGAGTTCTGACGCTCCCAGCTGTTATTGTCATTTCATTACCCAGAGAGCACAATGCAACGCTTAGTCTACCAACATTAAATTGGTTTTTAAGCCAGACTCTGTAAATGGTGGTATAAATCAATACAAATTCTACTCCGAAACCGATTTGTACACTCTTTGATAAATATTAGGCTTATGTTTTCCAGTAAGCACTAATATCCAGAGACATCTACTGATGTCTATTATTGGGCCAGCCTGGCCTGACTAAAAGGAATGGTTCTGTGAAAAATCAAACGTTCCCCTTACCCCAAATCAATCAGCCAAAACATGTTTAGTGTCCAACGTTTGCTTCTTTAGTTTTGCCCTGGAGCTACGAGGCTAGTGTAGCTATCAATTAATGGAAGTTTGTGTCACCCAAATCTTTATCCACCATCAAATTTACACTAGCTTAGCTTTTTAGCCTATGTTACCTTACTGTCTGTGTATGCTGTGAATTCAAACAACTCTGCCTCTTGTCATCTTGTGCAGACTGATACAGAAAAAAAGGTTATTCTGGTTGTCCAGGGTGGCTGCCCCAATAATGTACGATCAGCTATACAGAGAAGTTTTGTTACTTTTCATAGACTACAGTAAGTCATACTGTGTTCTAAACCACATCAGAAAATGAGTGTGACATTACTGAAGAAATGGATGCAGCAACTAATCATGTCCTCAAAAAGCTTTCACTTTCACGTATAGACGTCCCCTTGAACTTCCGGCAAAGATATCTTTTTCATCTCAAACGCCTTAACTGAGTTAATTCTGCACAATCCTATTTCATCAAAGTGAGTTTTTTTCCCAGAGAAAACAGTTGGCCCCCTGAAAAGCAGGAACCCTAATTCTCCCACATTAACATAAACACACTAGTCATCATTAATCCTAAAGATCCAAACATTTGCTCAGGTCTTGGCCCATGTACAGGCCCTCTGCAAAAGAGTTTAGCGATGCTAATTCCCTCACTGCTAATTAATCGAGTGCGAAAACGTAAAACACCGGAGAAGAATATGGCTGCTGTGAATCATTTGGTGTGAAAAAGAACTGGGTTCCCATCAATCTAATACAGGGAGCTTAGAAGGCAAGTTGTCTTGGTTCAGAAAGAGACTCAGTTTGGCACAGATTGCTTATAACTAGGTCTGCTGAGGCTAAATTTCAGGACAGTTAACATGCATATTATCAAACATGCATGTCTGGCTTCGGAACAGGCTTTCAGTTTCAGCAGTAATACAGCATTGTAATGGCTATCTATTGTTATCGTCGCTTAGGTACTGCATAGCATTTTCAAGTAAAGGTTACAGTCAATGGCTCAATGAATACAACTGCTTTTTGAAAGTCTTTCCTTGCTGAAGTGGGCAATTTCCTGTGAACGTATCCCAGTTCATAAGCGAGGTAGAACAGGTCAGCCTGAGTGCAAATCACAGTGTTTGGCAATGCTCCAAACCACATTGTGGAGAATTCAATTAAAACAATGCAGCTCCAACAGGCACGTTCCGCCATCAGGGTGCTCTGATATTAGTCACCGTCCAGGGTATGAGCATAATGAAATCAATTAGTCGCAGTGAATCTTAATGGGATGGGGTTTTATATCACACACCCCTGCTGACAGTGTGGACTTAGTCATGTGGTAAAGTATAATCACGTCTAATAGGGAGACTAATGAACTGATTAGCCACTGTATAGTGCATCGTAATGAGCACATTAGTCTTTTACACACATGCATGCTTTGCTGTGAATAATGAGTGATACATATTGAAATCTGCAAATGGCTCAAATAGCCGATTTAAAAAGTAGCTGATTTACTTATTTAAGTATCAAATAAGACAAATATTCATAAATATCCATTTAGGTTGCGACATGAACCAACGTTGTATTTTCCCCCATGGTGTAATTGCTACATTTTGAATACTCTCTAATCACAGCACTGGAGCAATTGCGTTAGTTGTTTAAGACCAAAATAGGCCTTTGCAGGCAGAGATTCTATGATGCTTATCTCCAAACTGGGGAAAATTCGCAGCAACAGATGTTTTATTTTGAATTATGCATTCTTTTTTTTTTCCATTTTCTGTCTTAATCGAGAGAAACTCTGCTTCTTTTCCAATGACAGCTCAGTAGATATAATACTTTCAATTATCACATGTCACTCATGGTTGAGTTTAGTGGGCTGGAGAATAATATATGGCTAGGAGGGTCGCGTTTTATCCCCTGCTGGCTTTTCCCCATGGGCTGAACGTATTAGCCTATAACCCTGTGCTTTTCCAGCAGCACTCCCTTGCCAAAAAAACAGCCCAGACAGCAGTGCTGAACAGAAATGTGACCTCAGCGAGCTCTCCAGCAATGTTGCTATTTACTGAATGTAAACAGAAATGTCGGCTACGTTTCCTGAATGATTTGAAATCCTGATATCACTTGGACAGGTTTCACAAAAACAATAAAAGGTCTGGCTGGACTGGTTTATCAATTTCCGAATTCAGTCGACAAAGTGAATTAATAATCAAACAAAAAAAGCACCATCATCCCTAATAAAATGTAAAAAAAAGAATAAATGATGGTAGCAATGCATAGAAAAATGAAAGATGAAATGATTTTATGATGATACAATTATATTATATTTGGAGCGATGCTTTTCCTATTGGTTAATCAATGGAAAAAGGAAAAGAAAAGTGCAATTCTGTCCTTGATTGTTCTCCTCTGTGATTTCATTCAGTTATGCCCGTAAGCTCATAGGAACCCCATTGATTAATCCAATACAAAATATTTGCAAATCTCATGGGTCATTTGAGCTTGACACTGGTGTCTCGCCGTTTGTCCTTATTAGGAAAGATAGCTCTCTGCTACAGGTCACATCACAGCTGGACTTAAAGACTAACATTAGGCTGGAATCCCAAAGTTCACAGGTCCTTAGACAAATTTGAGCTGACCAGTCACAAAAAGAAGTAATTTCTTTCAAGGTGACTTGCTTAACCTTCCTGTTGTTTTCACTACTTAGCAGTGAATGTTCTTTGGCTTAGGCTACCTCTTTAGATTTTATTGTAATACAGTTCCAATGTCCTTAATATATCATAATTATAAATATTTATGGGAAGAGATGCAAAAACCCTTCTCATATTTAAGCATCCTCCTGATGGCAGGTGTGTATACACAGGTGCAAATGTAAATAAGGTAGTGAGTGGGACAGCAATTAAATCACCTTTTGGGTTCAGATTTACAAGCGATAGTCATTTACCACTTTTATTTTCACCCTTTTTACTTTCAGGTAAAATGACCTGAACACAATCTCTGTAACATAAATGGGATTTTTGAAAAAATGACATTTCATATTCATTTTCCTGTTGGAGAAATCATTTTTAGTATTGTTTAACTCCTGAAAAAAATTTAATCAATGGAACATAAAGGTTATGAGGACACGGCTTATTTGACAGACTTTAAATTCTACCATAAAGCAGTTCTTTATTGCTTTTGATTCTTTGCGTCAGACATTGGCAAGGTACACTCAAGGTTTTACAAGGATAAAGGATAAAAGGCGTAAACGGTCACTAGATGATAATTCCTGGGTGTGCCTTAAAGGTTGATATTAGGTCTCATATGTTTATCTTTGTTAGTAATATGTCTGGCTAGCAAGTTAAGCAAGAGGCACTAATTGCATGAAAGTGTATGGAAAACAGTTTCAAAGATCTTATCGTAAGGCAGTGTTGCGTTGTCCAAAAAAAAAAAAAACCTCTTCAGAAATTCTCGAAAATCTTCCAAACGAAATATAATGTGGTCTGAGCAATTACTGCCATTCCTCTAAGCTCTAATCTCCTGGCAGGACATATTCCAAATACCACTGGCCTTTACTGAAAGAACATTTCAAAAGACTACAACTATGAAACAGAATGAATAGAGCTCATGATGTTTGTTTAATTATCACACATCACGTTCAACATTCCAGTTACAAAGTTTGTTGGTTAAAAGTGGCAAATTATCAGTGTTTTGAAAAAAAGTGAAGGTTTAAAGATTACAAAAGATATTGATGAAAGCATGCTCATCGTGCCTAAAGGTTCAGAAAGAAGCACGATCTCACCTAAATGCAGTCTAAATGGACCTGAACAACTTTTCCACATTAGACATCCTCCAGTCCCATCATTAGGAGGAACTAATATCATAAACATAGTATGTTAACATTCTGTCAGAACACTGGGAGAAGAAAGATGACACATGGAGGCTTAATGATATGTGATTAAATCTTCATGTTTCAGACATTAGAGAACAATTCTTGATTTATTGTTACATTTCACAAGGACATCTGCTCTTTGAATCTGGATCAACTTGATCTTACGGAAAACACAAAACACTTGACAACAAGTCTGGTGCTAATCATTTAAACACACAAACTGAGAACTAATACAACACTTGTTAATTGAGCCTGAGACATAACAAACACACTGTAGAACTCCTTCTTGATCCAATATGCTTGTTTTCGCAAGACGTTAAAGCTGCACTTCAGACATGCAAGCACACACGTGCAGATCAATGCAAAACTATCAAATATGCAAGCAATTTAAGATTCAATGTAATCCATTTCGGTTTGAAAGGTAAACCATTTTTTGAGAAAAGCTGTATTACTCAGTAAAACACTGCTTAGTGATGTGGAAGTGCATGCTACAGATGGGATTTTTAGGTTCATGTCCTTTGGATAAACCTGATGCCATGCATCATCAGTAGCTCAGGCAATACTAATCAATCAAATCAATTAATTGATTTACTACAATATAACAATGGGATTTTCAGAACAGATAATAGAACAGAAGAAAATAGCGTGATTGTCATTGTACAAATGCAATGAAATCTGATTTGCGAACCCCTGAGTTTGACCTTTAAAATAAAATAAAGAAACAAGTGAAAAGCATTACAAAAACATATAAATAGATGTATATAAGAATGTATGCAAATATACATAGGAATGTGTGTCAAGCTGCAAGGTCAAAATGGCAATGTTATATTAATTGATCTACAGTATATAATGATACAGCAGCACAAACAATCGGTCGGGGGCAATAACACAGTCATGCAGCATAGTCAGTAGTAAGAACCATAATAGCACCAGCAGCAAGGGCAGTGGTGGCTCAGTGGATAGGGCGCTGGGCTACTGATCAGAAGGTTGTGGGTTTAAGCCTCAGCACCGCTAAGCTGCCACTGATGGGCCCTTGAGCGAGGCTCTTAACCCTCCCCGCTCCAGGGGTGCCGTATCATGTCTGACCCCAGCTTACTAACATGCTGGGATATGTGAAGAAAAGAGTTTCACTGTACTGTACTTGTATATGTGACAATAAATGGCATTTTTCTTCTTCATTTAGCAGCAGTAACAAATAAGGTACTAGTAAGTTAGACGTGTTTACGTGGATTAAAAGACAATTAAAAGGAAGAGCTTTCTTAATAGAATCATTATGTGAAATAGATCGTAAGCCATTTTGCATTTATTCACTTCGCGGTTGTTCATTATCCAAAGCGACTTACAAGTGGGGCATAATCCAATCCAAGCATAGATCATAGTAGTTTGGGGTCTTGCTCAAATGCCAAACATTGTGGCAGTACTTGGATTTGAACTTACAACCATCTGGTCAAAGGTATAGAACCTTAACCACTGAGCTACTACTTGCCGTTTTACGTCTTGACAACGCCTGCACCATTGAAAACTGGAATCAAACCATAATACAGCAGTCATCTCCAGCAGGTCATATTGTCACAGGTGAATTATTGGAAGTTCTATCATGGTTCATACAAATCAGAAACTAATTTCTATAGCAATATTTTCAAACAAACTTAGATCAGCACTTGTGAGGACAGGATATATGCCTAGTATAAGCCAAATGACCGCACACAATAGGAATACTGTCTGAGGAACAGACACAGCACACTGAGTCAATCAAACCATTTGAACTGGACACAATCAGGAAAGTGTGCCTTAATAGTTCCAGATTACCTGTTCATGTTAGTACTAAAAAGCATAAAATCTCATTGATATACACATCTCAAATTCATCAGCCAGACCTTGAACAGCCCATGAGCAAAGAGGAAGTCTAAAGTACACGGAGCCACTGTTTGCTGGCCAAGTGTGTGCGTATCCCTTCCATATTTCATTTGACCAAGCTTTGGGCTTAACAGTTCACTAATACAGATGTGCAAGACTTCCCTCATAAATCTTCCCAAACCAGGAAATAAAACACAACTGGAAATTTCAACAGAACACGCTGCAGCAGTATCAGCTTGCATGGCGGATACTGAATCCTCTAAACTGTCAGATCTGTGAAGAAAGAAACGAGCAAACCACGTCTTAGCTGAGAATGAAGTCGCTTCTTCTTACTATATATTACATACTTCTTATGTAACATATGCTATGGTTTCCATTCAGAAAAGATCTATTAGCATAAGGAACTAACCCCGGTAAAATCTGAGATAGACCTGCTCTGAGCTGCTGATGCAGGCCAAATCTCAATTCTCATCCTATTGGATTTTTCTGTGGCATTTGATACAGTATGCCATCGTATTCTCATCAACCCACTGGAGAAACTCCAGAGATTCACTGGTGCAGCTTTGAAGTGGTTTCACTGTTACTTGGCAGCATTTTTCAATTCAATTCAATTTTATTTGTATAGTGCTTTTAACAGTAGACATTGTCACAAAGTCAAAGCTAAAGAAGCAGGAGAAGCAGAGCAGAAGTAGAGCATCCGGTGGACGAGAGGAGCCACAGCAGAAGTGTCTCTGTGTGCCTCCCACTCTGCTTTTACTCCACTGCCACAAGGGGTCCCTCCAGGGATCAGTATTAGGACCTCTACTTATCTCCATCTACATGTTACCACTTGGTCAGATATTATACAAGTATGGTTTTGGCTATCATTTTTTTTGCTGATGATACCCAGATCTATGTTCATTCCATGCCCACTACCCAGTTTCCACATTCATCTGTCCTGGCCTGTCTCTAGGAGGCAAAAACATGGATGAGCAGCAACTTCAAGCTTAGTAGCAACAAGACAGAGGTCATGCTGCTGGGCTTCTTTCACTGCTCTTAAGATGTCAGAACCCATTAGTATTTACATTGAATGATCCTTAGGGTCTTGTTTGATCCCTCTCTTTCTTTCCAATCGCACATTGGTAATATCACTAAATCAGTGTTTTTCCACATTAGGAACATTGGACGTCTCTGCCCTATACTTACTGCCTCTGCAGCTGAAATGCTTGTAAATGATTTTTTTTTTCCTGTCTTGATTACTGCAGTGCCCATCTATGTGGTCTCCCAGCTAAAACTATGGACAGATTCCAGCATATGCCAAACTCAGCGGGTAACCCTGGGACCAACTCCAACTCTTTTAATCTCAATTGGCTTCCAGTTAAAAGGCACCCATTTATCTCTCTGACTTATTACACCCAAATAGTCCTGCCCATGCCCTCCATTCCTCGGACTCATCGGACTCTGGTCTCCCCACCATCCCTTGTGCTAAGTTTCACTCCATTAGTGACCGGGCTTTCATCAGAGACTCAGATACTTTTAAATCTACACTTAAAACTTATCTTTTTATTCAGACTTTTGCTTAATTAATATTCCTATTGTTTTTTAAATCTTTTTATGATTGCTAGATTTGATTTTTAAATGGCACTATTATCATTTTGTCATATAAAGTTAAGAAGCATACTTGGGTGCTTTTGAAAGGTGCTTTAAATTAAATGGATTATTATTATTATTATTAGATATGTTTATATTTTTAAACTCACTCTTGGATTAAATTGGTGTTGTATGTGTTGGTAAGAATGTGTTCTTCATTATAAATTATTTCCTTACTTCAAAACCAGGCTTAATATGCAGGCTTAATATCCTGTATGTTTAAACCATCATGAGAGAGGAGCTCAGTTTTTAGATGGCACTGATAAAGTTCATCAGGTGCATGAAAGCCAGGCCTGCGGTCTTTAAAGCCATAACATCATAGTTAGGAACAAAGCCCAGTAAAACCAAACCTCACGCCGTAAGAGGGGACTTAAGCAACCTGCTGTGCTGAGCCCCAAACCCAACACTCCGTATACACACACTCATCAAGTTTAATGCCTGCGTCTGCAGCGTTTGAGCTGGCTTGCTGTGCGACACTAGCTATGCTACAGTGACTTTATGCAATGTGAATTCATTATCTGCCAACAGGAACAAACAGTTGCTGAATCCCATAGCAACAAACATATCTTTCTTTTCTAGCCATGGAAGTAAAAAGTACTTGAAGCAACGCCATGCTGGTTTTTGCTAGGCCACCTTGTCAGATTTTATATAAGAATGAAATTAAAGTGGTCTAAGATGAACGATCCAACCATAGTGTAGCAAGGTGCGTTATAGGAATTTATTCCTGGCTACTATAAGACTGTAGAATTCGTCTACTGTGAGTCTGGACAATATATGTGCTTGTGTACTAAATCCTCGTTTTTGTGAGAAACAGATGGTATAGTGTAGACTACATCATACATTGCATGAAAACCGTCCTAAGCAACAATCAATAAAATTAAATATTGGAATCACACTAAAGCCAAGTCACATGCTAAAGCAAATGCTGGAAAGAATCTCACACACACGTCACCTTGGCCATCGCCTGCTTATATAAACACACACACTGCTCGGTTTGCATGACATTACACAGACACACACTGATCCTCAGCACAAACACTCCAACAATGAGGACCGACTTCACACCCCCTGCACTGTGAACGGCTTTCGCGCCGCCTTTTGCTAGCAGCCCACTGGTTGTACACACACTTCAAGAGTGTGCGTAAGCTTACCCCACTTCTCAGAGCAACGCTGTGCTGATTTATTCAGCTCCCTCTCACCAAATAAAGGAAGGACGACAAGAAGCGCATATGGGACACGAACCGAGGCCAGATTATTTGCAGACCTGTGCTATTCACAGTGACAAACACTGCAGTCTCACAGAATGGTGTCGGTGATCGGGTTTACCTTTCAGATTTTTTTCGGGCCTAAATGACCATTGAATATTTTCATAAACATGGAACAATATTAAAACAGATTTCAACATGAAACTTTATGTCCTTGGCTCAAAAAGAAAAAAGCTTCATAGTACAGAGATGATGTTCAGGCCATTTTGACCGAGAGTAACAAAGTAAAATAAAAGTAGAGGTGATGTTAGTGACTGTCCTATTTCCTCCATCTCTTATTTACGTGCCTACCTGTGCACACACATCTGCCATCAGGAGGAGCCCTAGGAGGATCATGGGAAGTGCTTTTGGGGTTCTGTTTTTAGAAGTAATGTATATATCAATATGCACTCAGTGAGCACTTTAATAGGTTCACCTGCCTTGTAGCTACTCTCATTGGCCTTTTTATCAGCAAAAACTACAAGGTGCACTTTGTAGATTACAGACTGTAGTCCATCTGTTGCTGTGCACAATGTGTCACCCCTCTACCCCTTCCATCAATGGAAAGGAACCACTGACGTAGTAATGCCATGGTAGTGTGTGTGGTGCTGGTATGAGTGCATCAGGCACAGCACGGTTGTAAAACTTATACCTTGTGTATCCTTCCATTGATGTTATGATAGAAGACTGAAGAATATAAAAGCAAAGATTATAATGATCATATGTACAATAAGGCTATGTACAGTTTCCATACATACAAAAAAAATGCATGTACAGTGCAGTGATTGTGCAAATGTACCCCTATAGGGGTATTTTACAAAATAAATGTTACCATTCTATGTCTCTATAATCAAACACATGGTCGATGGGACATCCATTGCTAAGTAGAAAACACAGCAGGAGGGTTAACAATGCCCAGCTGGACATCATGCCAGAGATACAGCTAACAGGCTGGAGATAAAGAAGCCAGGCATGAAGAGTGTAACGCATCGCTGCTGATGAAACTAAGGTTAGCACCACTCAGAAAGACCAAAGCAAACAAGCTACCCAAGTAAAGTGTTTGGCTCTAGCAGCTGTCTCATAAAATACTAAAATACTGCGCTCTTTGAAGATTCGTTTTACCGCGCAGGTTTGTAAAGTCATCCCCAATAGATTTGTACACCACAAAGTGGGTGTGTGGAAAAAAGAGAGAAAAAAGATTAAAGGACAAACACAGACCCTTGACAAAAATAAGTGCGAGGATGAGAAGGTCATTTGTCCCAATTAAAAAATCCCCCAGTGGGCCGAGGATGGCGGTGGGGTCAGGTGTGAATGGAAAGAGAAATGAAATGCATGGAGCAGCACAAATGAGAATAGAGAGAAAGAGAGAGAGAGAGAGAGAGAGAGGGAGAGAGAGGGAGGGAAGCAGATCGTGCTTTAATTGCATTTGGCCTGAATGCTAACAGCGCTTCTGATATCCTCAAACATCCGAGTTCAAACAAGGACGAAACTCAACCAGACTTTTTTTCGAAACTGCTTTCATTAATCGTGATGTCAAGTTGACATAACACTCCAGTAAAGTAAAGCTCACTGCACGTCTAGTATGTCTGAGTCATATGATGGTGATAATGTGACATGTCAAACATCAAAACCAAACTCACTCTGATTTAGGGTCAGAGAAAATATACATAACGTTGTCAATACGCTGTCATGGAATGTCATTAGCAAGGGTATTCATAAAAATATTTAAAATAGTAAAATGAAGCTAACTTTATTTAAGGGCCAGAAAAAGAAAAACATACATAACGGTCATTACAGTGTCATGACATAGTCATAAGTATTCATAAACATTTAATAAGCATAAATAAGAAACACACTTTATTTAATGGTCAGAGAAAATATACATAACTCGTTGTTATGGTGTAATGCTTATCACTGTTAAAACCTTCACTGTCACAACGTTATACAGCAGGTTTTCATGTCAATATCCCCAAGTAGCAATTACAGGTGACACTGCAGAGCAACTTTTGGAAGAACTCAACATTTGTTTGATTAACCCTCACTTGGCAAGCTATGTCACTTCATCACCATAATGTGACTCTGACATACTAGAAGTACACTGACCTACAAGGTCAGTCATGACGTTTTAACTTAAGTCAGCCCAGAAAAAGTCATAACACAACCTTACGTCACTCGACTCAGATGTTATGTCAACTTGACGTAAAAATTGACCGAAGCAGTCTTTATGTCAGCTGACGCTTATTGGAATAAACCTTTATAAATGTTTATGAAGGTTTATGTCAGTTGTCACGAAGGGTTTATGTAGGTATCATGTAGCCCTATGAACACCCCCCTTAAGTAAAGTGTTACCCATTTTTTGTACCGTTCCAGTCCTACTCAACACCAAAGTCTTTTGCAACTCCCTCTACATGGGAACCTGTCAGTCGACCTTGTCACGCTCAATTCTGGTCCAAAATGCAGCTGGCTTCTGAATGGTACCAAAAAAGGGATGTACAGGCCTCCCCCCTCTACTGGTTATCAAATATAGATTTAAGGTTTTATTATCAATTTTTAAAGTTCTACATTGCACGGCACCAAACAGTATCTCCGACCTCCCCTGTCACCATTCCACCTCTAGAGCCTTAACATCGTCTAACCAGTTGGTTTTAACTATTTCATGGTCCCTGATGTGTTTCAAAAGGTGTCCAGACATTTTCTATTGTCGCTTAAAGACTATGAAACAGTTTACCCTTATTATAAAGTCACCCCTCATCATAAACATTTTAAAATCCATTTTAAAAATGAAGAAAACGGCATTAAGGTTATCTGTTTTATCTTGTTCTGTCCTGTCACCAGTGGTTCTTTTCGTGTATTTTATTGTTTTATTTAATGTCATCCCTTTTGTTTGTATCTTATTTTCTTTTCTTTAAATGTATTTGATGTTGTGGTCTTTATACGTATATAAGATCTCAACACTATGAAGTCTAAAGTCTGCAGATAGGTTTGGAGAAAGTAAGCCCCCAAGATCCCTTCACACTGCTGTGAAAGTGCAATAAATGGCCCACTTGCATCGCATATACAAACTCAAGAGATCAGAATCGCTGCTGCTTGAAAGCTTTTCCTTCTTACACCAGATGGAAGTTCAGGGCCGAGTCAGTCAGTTTAGCTCAATCTTTCTGCTGCAGTAATTTAATTACGTTAAACTAGTCATTTTAAGTTTAGCCCATATAATTCCAAATAGTCAATCTTGGTTAGAGGAAATATTTCTTATTTATTTAAATAAATGTGAGTGACTTTTTAAATTATCCAATTCAAACCAAGCAGTCATAACTGTTAAAATCATCATCATCATCCTTATCGACCTACGCTTGGAGAATCTCTGTCATCATCTTAAGGGCCATTCCAACACATTCCAAGTAATGTTTGTTATTTGAACCCAAGGAAGGCCCAAGGAATCGACTCAACATAAGTATAAACTTCAGAAGCGGAATATACCCTCAAAGCATTGCGATCTGATGAGATTTCCTTTTCAAACAAGCAAGAAATGGTGGGTGAGGCTGTTTATAAATGTAGGGAGAAGCAATCAAATATTTTGTATTTCAAAAAATATAATACCTGAATGCTTTTAAATGGTCTTTTATGTAGCCGACTGCTTCATCTGTACATGATTGCTGAAAACTTCATGACTTTATTCTGCTAGCTAGTTAACAAGCTAGCTAGTTAACATGCTAATTGGTTACCTAGTTAGTTAGTAAATAAGAACTAGACAGCGCAAATTGCCATGGAAAGCCCACTCCCTGTTACACACTCCTACCCTTGTGCTGCAAGTGGACACTCGTGTAACGTATGTGTTATGCACTTATGAGTCATGTGGATGTGTTTAAAACTACTGACACGCAGGGGAAACATTCACAAATCTTCTTTACTCCTTTTGATGACCAAATAATCAATTTTGAATTGAAAGAGACACCTGCAAGAAACTGTGCAGTAAATCTGACTTTAAGTAACAAATAACGAAAACACATGGGACGCAAAACACCTGCACTGCTGAGGTTCAACATATTCACCAAGCAATCCATTATAAAGCTTCAAATGCAGGGAACATGCATACTTGCATGGTTCAGACCATAAGAGAGTCATTATTGCAGTCAGTGTTGATGCTGTAAAGTGATTTGGGCAAAAGGTGCTCAGCGAATTACCAACCTTATATCACCTCCAAGTACTAAAGACTCCTGGAAAATATATTAAATCAACACAGACAGATAGGGGCTCGGTGCTTGTGAAAACTACTCGCGGGAGAAATTTAACATGTGTTTAAAATGTAATTACCAAAAACCCCATGATGCAAGACGTTGTCAAAGCGGAATTTACAAAGTGGGGGAATTAAAAATGTTCGGCACATAATCATACCGTTTCCCCAAGTTGGAAATTAATTCAAACAATTTTAACGGAATTTGGGTTTGGTTCTTGTGGGAAAACTCAGCTCTCATTCATTTTAAGCAGAGTGTTTAAAAGGTATCTAAAGCAACGAAAGAGCTTTACCAGTAGCTTATATAATTTGTGGGCTTTCCATCCTGGTGTATATTACTCCTTGAGAGGACGTTAATGCCTCAATTAATCATCAGTGGTCTAAACAAAGTCAGCCAAGGAGGTTTCTTGCTGATTTATCAACTTGAAAAAAAATGGGTTTCGTTCCACGGATCCACTCTCAACCTTCAAGAGACATGTAAAGACTGCTCTTCCAAGAGCACTTGGACATCGGTGCAGAAACACTCTCAGCTCAGTCCCTCTGATTCACGTCTATGTAGGTGTGCTCTTCTTTGCCGTGCTGTTACCTTCTGACGTCAGTGTCGATTTTATAGGTAACAGTGTGTCATACAAGGTCAGAAACCACATAAGTCTGTTTGAGATACTGTTGGAGTGCGTGGTGATTTAGACACACAGTTTGCACAATGCTGACCTGGAAACTATAAGCTTTCATTACTTATTAGCAACATTAGTCTCGTAGCTCCAGTGCACTAATGAAGCAAACCTCTGCCAGCAAACAGCAACATTTGTGGTTGGGGGAAATGTGTAATTTCATGAATCAAATCAGATCTAAGGCACTCATGTGGCGTATAAATATAAAAATCCTTTATTTAAACTGGGCTATTGCATAAATAGCTGTTCATGGCTGTACTAGCCTTCATTAGGGTGTAGAGTTCTATCAACATAGATTAATATATAAGGTGTGGCCAAGCCATGTCACAAGCTGTGCCCCCAGTTTCATTTCTGGCCACACTAACGCTTAAATAATCACCATTTTCATCATAGTTGTTTGAACACTTGACTAAGATGAAAATAGCTCACATTACTGGGGTCAGAACAGGGTGAAGTCTATTCTACTCGCTCAGAAAAGCTCATCGTAACATATCTACAAAGTATTCTAATCCTTTAGTCCCCTGTTAAATTATTCTATTTTCATTGGGCTCTGAATCAGTGTGGATCTGCCAAAAGCAGGGTACTGGCTTTTTCCCCCCGACTACATCAAAACTAATTATAACAAAAAAGCCTTTTTAGTCTACAAGCCCCTGGGTTGCAGGAGAAAACTAAGAACAACGCAAACATTGGTTGTTGTTTTCCCATGTTGTCTTTGCCTAAAATAAGAGAACATGCAACCGTTAGAGGTTTTTTAGCGATTTTATCTCCCTGATCGTGTCCAGGGAGTTGCCTGGATGGTGATTTGTTTTCATGCACCTCTGAACTGGACAAACATTCAATATGCACTGAAAGGCTCCATGAAAATGGCTCACTTAGAATGATGCATGGCTAAACAGCTGTTTCGTAATTCAACACAAAAGCCGAGTTTAAACCAAAAACACCCACACACAACTCTAACAAAGAAGCACTGAGTATAGTTAATGATTGTGTTTTATTCCCTGCTTAGCAATGTTCTGTCTGATTGACCAACGCCATCTCTTTAGATCACATTGTGTCAAGACAGGTTAACAGGAGCCACATGGTAGGGACAGATACTTACTTCCAACTGAAAATGACATCACTTACCTGTGACTAATAAAGATTATATGCCTGTATAATGATGGGGCGGGGAAGGGCCTGTGACACCACAATTTCATATAAGGAAATTTCCAACCAGAAAACAAACTGACCCACTTGAGCAAACCAAACAGGAAGCTTGCATTGGGCCCTGCCATCCATTAACCATGATACACCACCAGTGCAGGGAGAATCGGCAAACACAAATAAACAGACCTGTCTCTGTGAATCCTTGATAAATGAACTACACATAGATGAGGAGTGATAATTTTCACGATCGTAATATGTGACGGATAGGTTTTTGGATCACGGATAGGAGATCCAAAGAGCATAGTTCTCTTTTTTAAAATTCCTAGACCAATGCAGCAGGAGCTGGTTAGTTAGGTAACCAATATTAATAGCTAGGCGTACCCTTGTCCTAAACAATTGCAATATATATCATATTCTTTTATGTCCTGCGATGGACTGCCGTCCCATCCAGGGTGACTTGATAGTCTCCGGATGCACTGTGACCCTGAACATGATAAAGCGGTTAATGAAGATGAATGAATTAATGAATAAAATCTTCTTCTTTCCAATGGCAATCAATATAAACAATATTTAGGAAATGGAGTCCCAAAACCCCTTCTAATGCCCAGGGTACATCCTGATGGCAGGTATTGGCCATACCTGCCATAATTGGTATCCATCATTGGTATTGATATTTATTATGGTCTCTTTCAGGATGGTCAAATAAACAAATTTAAGAACGTGGCATATTGAAGGACATGCAGATTTCCTCAATGTCAGTGAATGTAATCATGAGTGTAAAAATACAGGTAAAGTGTGTTATGTAATTCCAATTTCATATTCCCCAATTCACATTACCAACACCCCATCCCTCCTGGTATCCATTAGCTAGGTTGTTCATGTCATTTCTCAGTGTGTGCTATTGGATGTCGAAAAAAGACATGAAGAGAATGCAACAGCCACTCACCTTACCTTTGTGCTTCAAAATGTCCCTGAACAACATCTCTGTAATATAGTTATGATCTTTAAAAATGAGCCTAGCACATATACTGTCATGTTGGAGAAATCTAGTGTTGTTCCTCTTCCATAAAAAATTTAATTGGGTTATTTTGACCCAAAAAGGGTAAGCCCGGTTACAGAGACTATTCTGCGAAACTGCAGTGTTTGTCCTTGTGAATAGCACGAGTCTGCAAATGATCTGGTCTCAGTTTGTATCCCGTCTGTGCTTGTCATTTTTCCTTTATTTGGCAAGAGGGAGCCAAATGAATTATCACAGCGCTGCTGGGAAGTGGGGGGTACTTACACTGTTGAAGTGTGTGTGCAACTGGTGGCCTGCTAGCAGAAGGTAGCATTAAAGCCGTTCACAAAGCAGGGGGTGGGAAGCAGGGGGTCTGCGGAGTCGACGTGTTTGCACTGAGGATCAGTGTATGTCTGTGTAAAGTCAAACAGATCTGGCAAACCCAGGTGTTTTTAATTTCATCTTGTTTGTCTCAAGATCAAAATGACCCAGAACATCATCTGTGTATTATACTTATTCCGGTTGGAAAAAAGATTTTTCGTATTGTTCTACTTTTAGTAAAAAACATTTAAATGGGTCATTTCTACCCAAACAAATCATAAAAGATTAAACCACTTGGGAGCAAATACACCATTCTTGAGACTTCTGTTAAAATCTTCACAATCTGTGTTTACACTCATCCCAAATCCATGTAGCTGAAGGTAAATAAAATACAGAGTCGCCAAGGAGATCACGTCTCCATCCACCACCAGTTTTATCAGGCAATCTTGTGCACATTGTGTTTTGTCCCTGCAGGCTACAACCGATGGGAAACTAATCAAGGTGTAGCTCCCACCAGGATAACAAGGCCAGGTCTCTGTCAGTAATGAAGTGCTCTGGAGAGGCTCCATGCCTTTCATGTGGGGAACCGAGCGGCCCAAATCACCGGGTCAGAGAGAGAGAAATAGAGTGAGAGAGAAAAAGGATGATGGACATGAAAAATGGATCCACATAAGTTAGTTGGATAGCCTCCCCAGGAAGTCCCTCATCACCAGGCTAACCATTTACAAGTGACAAACAGCAGCTACGAAAGAAAAGTTGCAGGAAGATAAACATGGAGGCTTTCCACAAGGAATAGATGGTATATCATTCTTGGTTAATAATCTATTGGGCCACTAGAGACAAAGCCTTTGCACCAAGATCACCACTGAGGCCCTGAGGAAAATTAATGTTTGTCATGTTTTCATATATTACGGGAATCAGCATCCCATCTTGCTGCATTGTTGGATTAAGCCGCCAAATATTCTGAAGCTATTTGTTTACAACCAATGTTTACATTGAGCAGATAATGTAAACTGTGTCTTTTGGTTTGGTTGTGACAGATCACGCCGCATTTTACAGAATATCTGTTCCCATTAGCAATAAAAAAGTGTGAAATAAACCAGATTTCGATAGAATGTCTAGATTTTTGCCAAATTGCAAGTTTTTAAAGCGTCTTTTGTGGACGTGGAAAACACGACTGTTGCGGTGGTATACAAGTCGTCAAACTTAATATGGACCAAAAAAGGATTAATATTTTGAAGCCAGATTAAGGCAGACCAAGACAGACTAAAAAAGCTAGGCTATTCCAATAATGGACATCCATGGACGTCTGTGGTTTGTTGGTGCTCACTGGGGTAGCTTACTGTAGTTTTTTTTTCTCATCTAAATGGAAACAATTGTTCGAGATCGACAGAACAAACTGGGAATGCATGTGTCAACACCTTAGGTTCGGATTATCTCAATTTAAACACTTACCCTAATCTATGTTCAAGAATTTTATATGACCTTCATTTTCAGCTCACAAATCCCTGCGGATCCTCCCTTTAATATCAAGCAGTCAGTGGGATCGCTTGACAAATCCATCGTTTATCATCTATCATCCAATGAGTGGGAGCCAATGGCTTTTTTAGCAGCTTTATATAGGGAATAAAACGAGTTAAATAAGGAAAGGCACAGGGCACCTCAGAGACCTGCCACCCTGTTGAGTACCTGTAGGAGAACAGCAGCTGTTCAGGGGCTTTTCAGCTAAAAATGTCCCGTAATTAAGTTAGGCCTGAAACAGGCCTCCGTGACATTCAGCCATTCTTGCCCAGCATGCTCCTTGGGGACGAGCTGACCTATTAAACAAGCGGCTCACTGCTGGCCAGATGCCGTGCCAATGAGGTGGAAATTCCACTGTCAAAATCTCACAGTGTTAAGAGACCAAGACAGAAAAGCACTTCAGACCAGGGGAGAGAACCGGTCTCCACAATGACAGGATGTAGATTAGGCACTGTATCAAGGAGAGGCACAGATAAGCCTAAAGATGTGATAACAGAGACTGACCCAGAAAGTCCATCATGATTACAGAAATGGGGGCCCAGCAGTCCTCTCCTATCCATATGAAGGGCATGAGCGCTCGTTGTTTCTAAAAACACTCCCTTAGTTGTTTCCTAGGACAACTTTCAGCTCCAGCTTTATCAGAATGTGACAGTATTTCACAGCTAAAGCAGATTCAAGAGCTGACTAGGCATGTGCCGATAATCATAATATCAAGGGGTTTTCTGTCATTGTAAATGTAAGCCAGGTCACCGAAGGGAATTTTCAGACTTCTACCCCGAATACTCGAGTTTGTACCCAGTTTTGATTCCGGGCTCGATTGGGGAAGGGCGTCAACATTGCATGGTTGTTTTTACAAAGACGAACCCCTTACAAACTGCGGAAATCAATTGCACAATTATATCACTTCTGCTGTGCACAAACTCTTTGCAGAATGGGAGAAAATAGGTACATTCCTTTATTATTCTTACTAATGGTTATTTAACTAATTCATTATTGATTTATTTAGTGTTCCAATACTTTTGCCTGACATTGGTTAACAGTTCGGGTGAAGCCTTTTAGTCAAAGCTGCTCATTTATATACAAAAATAATTTAAAATTTTTATGAGTTGTAGTCATGCGTTTGAATGCCTTTTCTTTGCTTCATATATCAAGAAGCCATTCTGTTTCGTCTTCATACCACAACATGCTTTCCCCCCGCTATTATGAAAAGGGATGTAACATGACAAGTTCAACCAATCATGTTATTCGACACCTGGAACTGGGAGCAGCTCGCATTCACACACAGTACGGCCTATATGGAGTTCACTTGAAGCATTTTCAGGTGGATCAGAGATCCCTGGACCGCACCCTGTTCCTAAAGTGCCTAAATGGAACGTATCAGATTATTTTTTATTATTTTAATCTACTTTAAAAACATTACGCCTTTATTTACTGCAGTTAGTGTGGATGCGCAGTCTACTAAGAGGTAGTATGCGCTACTGCTATCCAATTTCTGCATGTTAGGGCAGGAAAGCAGCAAGTTAACTTACGAAAAGTTGAACTAGCTAAGTTAACTGTTCTATTAGGTAACCTCCTTGGCGTTAGCTCAAGTTAGCTAGCAGCTAGCAATCGACTTGATTATAGCCTAGCACAGGTCCTTCATTGATAGGGACAGGAGGAGGAGTTTTTCGGATCATTACTAACATTTCATAACCCAGTATGCAAGACTCACGCATTTTATGTGTGAGGAAAAACCCCTAAAATCATTATTTTTCATATTTTGTTCAAATATAATTTCATTAAAAGCCACCCCCATCTGCTGCTGCAGGAACACCGACCCATCTTCCCTCAAGCCACCCGCTGCTTAAGCCCTAAAGAAATACCCTGAATATCTTGTTATATTCAACAAGTACAATATAATAATAATTATTATTATTATTATTGCGGTCAAAATATCATCAGGAGGTGATGTTGGTTTGTATATTTGTATTGGATTCTGTTCATGTATTAATAATTGTGTTCTTATTGCAAATTTTGCACTATTCTTTAATAGGACAGCATTTCAACTCCTTATTTTGAGTAAAAAAAACCAATCATCATTTCATTTCTTATTTATCATTTTCATTCGTATTTATCATTTAGCGAAAAGTTATGCAATTATCATGATCTGAAAGTCTAATATCAGCACATGCACATAGAGTTGACATGAAGCAATAACCGTGTACGAGGGAAGGGGAACTGAAACAATATTATGACTGCACACAGTTCATATTTCATGCAGAGAGGTAGGGGATCATGGCTGCTCTGCTAAAACGAGAGCCGAGACCAAATGTGTGTACGGTTGGAAGGTTAAACACTGAATGAATATGCGGTAGTCTAGCTTCACGAGTGTGTGTCGGTAAAGGTATTTGTAGATCTCGTGTTAGGTGATGCAATCAGCTAAATAACTTTGAAATACTCTCATCAGGTTCTCCAGGTAACACAGACATCTGCACAGTCATCAGATTTACGAGGCTGCACAGCCCATCCAAAACCACACTCTCTGCTTGTGTGTGTGTGTATGTGTGTGTGTGTGTGTGTGTGTGTGTGTGTCAGTCAGAGAGTTCACGGAGCCCCATGAAGTAAATCTGAATACAAAATCAAAACTGACAACACACAAAACGCTCATTCAGTATCTGAGAACTGAATCTTAGCTGCTATATCATACAAAGATAATCTCTCTCTCTACAGCAGCTCACATGTGGATCCAAAGTCCCTGTTTATCAAATACACAGGACCTAAGGGCTTTATACAAAGGCTGTGTAATTTACAGACAAAAATTTAATATTTTTTTAGGGAAGTCTAATTCATGTCGAGTTCTCTGTAAATGGAAAAATAAATAAATAAACAAATAAATAAATAAAGAAATACTTTGATTTCTGAAAATGGACTGAGCAATTTAAAAATAACCCATATGCACATGATCTTCAGATAAAATCGGCTACTCACAGTCTATTAGTGTTTGCCTGAGAAATTGTACAATAAAAAACTAAAACTACAAGTTATAAATGAACAACATTTGGCAGGGAATTACTGAACTTGGCAACCCAAATGGTGGGTCTTTTATCTGTCGCAAGTAATATCTATCGTTTTTGCTAAATAGGTTATAGTTTATGTAGCTGGCTAATGGCTAGACAGTCTGTTGTGTAGCCTATCAACCTTTCTATTAATTTATCAACTGCATTTATTTATTTGTCCTTCACTGTAACTGCTGTCACCATTCATTTTGCAAGGAGTTTTTTGTAAGCTCTTTTCCTGGGAAAAAGGATGCAAAGACACCCTTGCACACCAAATTGCGCCTGTTTTTCGTCATCCCTCAAATGAAAAAAAAAACCCACATGTGATTTGGTGTGTAAAGGCTTTTACAAGCACAAGACATTATTACAAAGTTATATATCATTGCTGCATAATCTGAACTGGGCTTACACTTCACGACTTATAAAATGAAAACAGATTTCGAAAACGGAGCGCAACACACACTTAATGTTACGCTTTTTGGCATAAGATTGAATCATTCTTGTACGAGATCAGACGGCTTAAGATCGACTTGCTTACTCTCTCACACCACCGGATCATCTATGCCCACACAACTGAGGTCCTACCTGGAGATTCATTTTTGACATTTTTCATAAAAATAGTTAAAAGGGCAAATTGGGGAGCAACCAGACTAAACGTCCTGCAGTGTATGTGAGGCTTAAGGTTAAAGTTGCCTTAGCTCCCAATGGGCAAGCCAAGTGCGACAGTGGTGAGGACAAACTTCCTAGGTTGGAGGCAGAAGGAGGGAGAAACCAAGACTCAGCAGGGAAAGTCTATCCTCCTCTGGCTGGCACTGAAAATTATTTATTTTTTATAAGGTTGTCTAAGAATCCTAGTTTTTACAGAACATAGGTTAATGGTAATCAATTAGGATAGCAATGCTAACTGCACCTGGAATCAATATGCTGTAGGTAAGAAGAGAGAGATTGGTAATAGTTGAACCATCAGCCGTCAATCAAGGAAGAGGGAACAGGGGCTTGTAGTGCCCATGACAAGAGCAAGCACTTGTGGGTCTCAAGAAAGCCAGAGTAGGACACCAATAAGTTTACACACAGAAACTTACTATTCCACAAAATTAAGCCTCCTAAAGCAACCATTGACCTGTGTTCTTATAAATCGGCATGAGTTTTTTTTACCCTTCTTTATTTGCTTTTTCCATAAGCCAAACTGAAGGAGCAATGAGTGTATGTCTAAAAGGACAGAGCAAACAAAAACATGATTTCTCCCTCTGTTAACCTCAAACAGCTCTAACGAAGCGAAGAGGAAATAATGCTCTCAAAGAAAATCCCCTTTTTACAGAGACTACAAGCAACTTGGAACGAGATACCAAACAAAGTTGGGATGCAGGCTGAGCACACACACACACACACACTTAACCTGATCTATTTACTGCCTTTGATCAATGCATTGCACACAGTTCAACTCCTCTACAGAAAACAAGACCAGGCTCAGTCTAAGCCAAATACAAATCAAAAGGGTCCAGAAGAGGGAAAATTCACCAATTTAACTCTATATAATGGAGGCAATCAAAGACTAACACGATTTTTACCCAGCTCCTTCTTTTATAAATGAATTACTGCAGTTCTCTGGGCTTAAGCTGTGTGTGTATTTGAGATGGACCCAAACAAGGTGGACACACAGCTCTCTGAGAAGTGTTTTCTCTTGAACAAAGCCGGTTGCACGCGGTTCCCTGGAGGTGGGTAATGTGGCGGAAAATCTATGCGCAGCCACTTTTTGTTTCAATTGAGTGCTAATCCATTTGAGCTCCTGGCTGATAAAGGTTAGTGACTGGTTGCTGTGACCGAGAACCAGCTAAGAGGGCATTAGAGCACGACTTACCTCACCATGGCTACTCAATGCCTTGAAAACATCATATGTGTTCGGTTCTCCTTACACTGAATGTACTCTTGTATTCTTGACTACAGTTTTTTACAACTGCTGAAACACATTTTCTGAAACTATGTCAATTTTTTTTCAAAACTTTAAACACAAATTCAAAAACGCAAATTCAATTCACCAAAATGCATCTCTGTCTGGCAAAAGCAAGCTGTCACGCTGAAGAGACGGGATCGGACACAGACGCAAGCCGTTGAACAAACATTTATTACTACTCTAACAAAACGATACATGAAACACAACGTAACAGACATGCAATCAAAGACAACACGGGACGAAAACAAGCGGGTATTTAAACACATACTAATCATGGGAAGACAAAGGAGGAACAGCTGGTAACACTTAACATGACTCACGTGACTGGGAATAAACACAGAGCGGTGGCGCTCGTCGCACGCTGCGGTGCGCATGTGACACAAGCAATTGACTCAAAAACATATTAACTTTGCTCATCATGAATCTTCAAACCACACACATCAATCAAATGCATAGGCACTGATGACTATCATCTAGACACTAGTGAAATCAAATGAAAACACTTATCAAATATGCTTATCAAAAAAGAACTGAACAAAGCAGAAAAGGATAAATATGTATGTATGTTGGTACAATCTATGTAAAGAACTGAAAACAGTGAAAGGAACAACACAGTAAAAAATTATACTGTATGTATATTTTCAAACATTTTATTTATGAGCACACAAATTATATAAAATAAAAAAAAAGTAACTCAAACATACTGTAGTTCTATAGAAGGAATACATTCATTAGTGTGGGAAAAAGGTGTGTATTTATTGTGCTTCAGCATTGTGTCTCTGGGCTGGGGCAGGTCAAAGGACTTTATGTGTGGGAAATACCCCCTGCTGTGGCAACTACATCCCTGGCATGACTCTACAGCTATGTCAACACAAGCCATCTTCATAGCCTGGAGAACTTTTTTCCATTCATAGGGATTTTAGTCATATACCACCTTCCACCACCATGATGAGAAAAATAGGGTTGAGAAACAGGAAATAAGGTGAAGTAAGGCATTTGAGAAACATGGATTGTTGTTGAACCATTCAGAGACCTAAATATTGTGACAAAAACTGACATGTCCTGAATGATAATGTAAGACGGATGCTCTTGGTGTGCCTGCTCTCTGTGCTCTTGTTCAATCAGAACCTCCCAAAGACCGAGAAACTATATTAGATGTGCTGTGTTGCAGTATGTGGTCCCAGGGTGCATTGTCGGTGGCTGATTGATACCCAGAGGGTGGCATTGCCCCTATGCATACCAGAGACCTCCACAATGGCATGGTGGCTTCTGTCATTGTCATTCGTTGAATAAGGACATGGTCGATGACTTATCTCTTTGGCATGTATCTCTTTAGCCTCGCGCCTGTTATTCCTCTTCATTGGCCACGTCCTCTTTTCCTCTAACTCTGCCTCTCCCTGTGGCACTTGCATGATTGTTTTCCATTTCACCAAACATACATAAGAGCTCATCTGAGTTTCTTTTGTTTGTATGTATTTAAACTGCAATACTATTTTCCCATTGGTTGATTGCACCTTTAGAACTAGCACTAGAACTAACAATTAAACTTGGTAGTGCTTAAACCATGAAAACTGTGTGTTATTTCAGTTTCATTATGGTGACTGGAGTGTTGTGTATTGAATGGCAGTGTTTTCAGGATGACAATGTAAGGTTAAGTGTGCTTTCTGATGAAATTTGTGTTTACAGTTATGCAAAAAGAGTTTGGGAGATCTGCAATTTGTGTGCATCAGGTGAATATTGCCTAAAGTTTTGCGAAAACAGTTTTCCTTTTGGTAATCAAAGAAAAGGTTTGTGGGACTGTGGTCAAGGTATCAGAATTTGTGTCTTACAAATTGAACTTGAACTTTTAAAAAATCACCATAAAATTAACTTCATTATAGCAATTACCTTCAATATGCTTTATACCTTTAATAACTACACTAACTGCAGTGAGTTGCATGATCTTTCATACAAAAATGCTTGTCTTTCCATAAACCACTTTAACAGTCCCCCTCTCAGCCATTAGCATTCAGAGCAGAATAAAAGGGCAACTGTAGCTCTTTATCCATTCATTATTCTGTGAAAATGATCTTGAAGCAAATGTTCTTTTGTCCTTTTTACAATTTTTCTATTAAATCGTATATTTCGACAGTGATGCTTGGCTGCTGCAAGGAGAACGCAGTTTGTTGCCACAGGTCCAGTTCATCATCCACAAATTTGACACTTATTAACTTCAGAACTCATTTTATGACTCCTGCAAGCATGAAACTCAAAATAATATCCCTATAAAACCCCATTCAAGCTAATTGAATTTCAGAGAATATGGCTATCGGGAAAATGCAGGGCTATCTCGATGGAGAGTTCATCAACCTGTTTCATTATTCATCCTTGTTCTTAGCTGGCTAACATGCAGGATTCCTTTTGTTCTCTCGTGATTCTGTATTTTGCAGTATTGGAACTGAACTACTAGTTAAGAATGTTAGCTTGCTGGTTAAATCCGACGGTTTTATTAAGAGATTATGAATTACTGTGTGATAACATCAACTGGACAAAGCCTACAACCGTTTAACTGTATGTGAGAAAGCCAGTAAATTTTTTTATCTTGACCTAAATAGAGTTGTTTTAAAGATGCACTGTGTTCTTATCACTGAGAAAATGAATAAAGTATTCTTAATTTGTCTGTACTGATTATACAACTGGGAAATTAACATGTAATTTACAATTATTTTTTATCATTTCATTACTGTCTTTTTACTGCCACAATCAATGACTTATGTAGTACAATTAAGAATTTAAAATGCACAAAACTTAATCATTAATAAGTACTACCTGTTACCATATTATTACTATGCCATTACCCACTTCTTACCAAACTGTAAAGTGCTATAGTAACATATGTTACTATAAATGTTACAGCGTTACAAGTTTTGTTCACGTTTATAGATTACCACATCGGCAAGTCTGTGTGACATTACTGAAGAAGGCGGTTTGAGGCAGATATTTACAGAAAAGATTTTGGGTGAAATAGACTTTTATTACTTGTTAGCAACATTAGCCTCACAGCTTTTAAACTAAAGAAGACGTCAGACATTTGTGTACATTTGATTTTTGGCCAAAGTATTTCTTTAATACAGTGGAATAGTGCATGCAAGTTTCTTTTATAATATTTGTGTGTGTGTGACATAGAAATTCTCTCTCTCTGGCTATAAACCCATCAAACTGAGGGGAGAATGAGTGCAGGTGTTCTTCCTCTCTCTTCTCTTCTTCATTGGTGTGTCGTTCCTTTGGGCCTGCATCGTCTCTTTTAACTGCTCATCATAGACAGCCATGTCCTCCTGCTTCAACTCGCACATAAAGCTGGAGTGAATCATACCCCCTACGTCTCTTTTACTCATTACTCATCATCTCTTTTACTCATGTGCAGCTGTAGTGTGTGGTTTAGAGGAGCTGTATGCATGTGTGTGTCCAGCTCTGACCTCCCTCATTGGATTTAGCATGTAATAACTTTCGCATGAGTTACATTTTTTGCTCTCGTTAAGCTCCTTTTGCGGCCATTGCTTAATTTATGCCTGCTTCTAAGTTCTCATTGGAGCTCAAACCTCAGAGCGATATTCAGTCACTCTAACATGTTCCAAATGTTTGTTTTTTTTTAAACCTCATTCTTAGCTAAACCTTGCCAGCTTTAAGCACGCTGAACCCTAGAGACCGTCCTGGCGTTATTCAGTCCTTAATACACAATGCTGCACGTTCTTGTTTTTTTTCCAAGCTGTTCGGCTGCGATCCCCCACAGAGCCATCGATTTTGTGATGCTTCATGTTTTTCCCCTGCATTCAGAATTAAAGGGAGCGCAAGCTAATGCTGAGCACATATTCAGGGCAGGACCTTTAGGGCAGCAAATCATATGCTTATGTAATAACAGGCTTTCACCTTTAGCGCTCTAATTTCACATGACACTGATCTGTATTATACTTGGTTTTTTTTTTTTAACCTTCCATTGTGAAGTATAGGGTTAGCAATCCATTCACAAAAAATATATCTGATGTTCTGCTGGGAAAAGATGCAGAGTTGGCTGACTGATTGATGATTTTTAAAGTATGTTAGCATCTTTACAAATGCTATGGGGTAAATTGCGTTAACTTATGGCGGTCATTGATGTTATTTTGCCAGCCCACAGTTAAAAACAACTCTATACATTCCCACTCTTTGCTGCAAACCTACACAGGTTTAACTGTCACTGAAGTTGAAAGTTGAAATTGGTGTTTCAGGGCTTTTTGTTTTGCTTGGTGTTATGGACACCTGTATTCCAGTATATATAAAAACATTACAGACATTTTTGTTGGATAGTTAAAGTTAAGAGTTAAGTAAAGATAGTTAAGGGTTTTTAACTTGCTAAAGGGGTTCTACTTGGAACCCTTTCTGATGTGTTTCTGTTGTGGTTTTTACATAATGTTTGCTAAGTGCAAACATGAGACGTCGGTTAACGAATAACATTGATGATTTAGACGTAAAGCAAGCCTTCCTACCTTTTCAATACCTTTGGCCCTGCTGTTGACAATCTTGACTCAAACAGGCAAAAATTGAAGCGAGAAATTCTCCACGGTGGAAAAAACGTTGTCCACCATATTTAGCTAGTTAGCTAAGCTACCGTCAAGTTTGTTTAGCTTTCACGGCTGTGTGGCTTATCTTAAACGCTATTGGCTGTTGTCAAAATAAGTCAAGCCCCCTCAAAGCGGCCTTCTTTAACTTCCTTCTTTAAAAGAAAATATGTCAACATACGGAATCAATTCACAACCCTCTAGCCATTTAATGGACACTTTCAAGCTTTGGAAGGCAGAAATGGTCATACTATGTGCCATTTGCTATGTTAATTATGCTACAATGTGACTGTTGCTAAAACGCACAGAAATAGGAAAGGCAAAATGGGGGTATTCTTCAGAAGGCCATGATTTTTTCTTCAGAGCACAGTGAATTGAGAAATATGTAGTATATACACACGGAGAGACACAGGCACACACATGAGCATGCATACATGCATTCGTACACACATATACACATAAGTGAGTCCACACATGTGCTCCACTGGGCCGCTGTATAAAATTTATGATCTTTGGAGAACTCGAACCTGATGAAATGACACAACAGGTGTACAGCTGCTGCTGCTGCAGGTCTTTGGACTAAATGAACCCAACTGTATGAGACTGACCCCAGAACAGCAAGAGCTCCTAAGAGATCAGCACAACTGAGGCCTAAAAGCCAAACGGAACCGCCTTAACATTGCCTCAAGAAAAAAGAAGCACTTTGGAGGCTTCGGTGACATTGGAGAAAAGCGGTGTCTTGCTGATACTGTGAAAAGTAGACACATTAAGCTTAAATTAGCATACGCAAAAGTGTGCGCACGCTTATAGTGCATATGACTCATCTTGCACAAATATTGAAAAAAGAAATATTTAGCAGCATAACTCCGCTACTCGGTCATTAAAATAGTTTAACTAATTACAAGCTACTTCATTTTAAAAGTGGTGATGCTCTCACCTTGCTCTTGGAAAATGTAGTTTGTAAAACTAGCTAATTAATAGCTTTGCTAGCAACGCTGCTGCCCCACTATGGTCATGGGTAGGTAGGCTAAACACTGAGAAGCAATTAACTTTTTGTCACGCGCGCGGCTGAGTGCAGGATATAGCGTGGCGGTCGCAATAGTGACAGCCGCCACGCGCTTGTGTTTTTGTTTCGTTGTCTTTGTCACGTGAGTGCTGTTAAATGTCCCCAGCTGTTCCTTGTTCGTCTCTTGATTATAAAGTGTTTAAATACCCGCTTGTTTCCGTCCTGTGTTGTCTCTTGTTGTCTATGTCGATGTCTGTGTATGTGTGTGCTCGCACCAGTCGGCACAACCTGTAAACCCGATCGTGATTCATAAAAGTAATAAAGATGTTTAGACGAGAAAAGAGAAGCCTCGCGCTTGTGTCCGCACCCCCGCGCCACCCGAACCTGACACTTTGTACAGCATCAACTATTCTTGTTACACAGGAAGCATTTGAAAGACCTTGATGAATTTGTTCTGAAGAGATGCAGCGAGAATGTCTTACACAGCCTCATTGCTCATTTTCCCTGGGGATGTTAGCATCTTTATGTTCATAAGTGAATATGTTCATTGCGAATAACATCCATTATTGTGGCCCGAGTTAAACCGCAGAAAAACACAGAGTTAATTTAATTTGATTAATTAAGGTTTAGGGGGAGAGAGACGAGATGCACTGTCGTTTCTGAAGACCGTATACATTTAGCTGTTATGCAGCGCCTCGCGGTCAAGTGCAATTTAAATTTAAGCCCTTGTTTAATATAATAATGCACTGAGGTCCGGCCGAATGTGGTTTTTACGTCATGGAGGATAGGAATGTGCCAAAAATTGGTTATAGAATGCTATTTATTGTACAGTGAAATTCATTCTTCGCATATCCCAGCATGTTGGTAAGCTGGGGTCAGCCATGATACAGCACCCCTGGTGCAGGGGAGGGTTAAGGGCCTTGCTCAAGGGCCCAACAGTGGCAGCTTGGTGGTGCTCAGGCTTGAACCCACAACCTTCTGATCAGTAGCCCAGTGCCCTAACCACTGAGCCACCACTGCCCTCATACGACATATTGTGATTATGCTGGCAAGGCAGGCAGCGTCCCTTTTGGAAGGCAGCATCGCTGTATATTCTTCTCTGAGACTGCGATCCCTGCATAAGAGTTCAATGAGAGTTTGAAAAAACATGCCGGACTGAACGAGGAAGGTCTGGCTGCAGACCGCGGACCAGTGAGCGTGTCTTTGCGTGGGCCCGTATATGAACTCAAACCTCTTTTTAGTAGGCCCCCAGCCCTCAAAAGTAGTTTTATGATTACACTAAAGGAAGCTTTTTTTCTTAGATATGAAGGTAACACATGTTAGCTGAATGGCTAGCGTTAACTTGACAGGATTTCGGAGGCAAATTTAAAGTCTTCACTGTTAACATGTTATCTGAAAATATGTGCACGTATGTAAATGCAAATTACTTCTTTCTCCCTACTTTAAGATTTCCATATAGACTCACCCACATTCCTATGTATGGCCTTCAAGGCAACCCCTCTCAGAGCCACTCTCATTTGAGATTTTGAACTCAAAATGAAAAGTGCTGTATAAATAAAAATTATTATTATTATTATTATCATTATTTCCATATACGCAGTGCTGGCCTTGGACATTTGATGCTGTAGGCAAGCTTCACCCCTTCAAACCCCACCACGCTCCCCATTTTCAGACTAAACACAGAAAAATGCGCCACTTCTGCGTTTCAGATCAGCAAAACTGTAGCTGGTCCTCACATCGCTGCGCAACAGCATTTGCTCCTCACATGCATTTTTCCACCTTGGGTTTATTTTTTCCGCGCTGCACAAGCGGTTCAATCACCTATTTGCCATTAAAGATGCACATATACATAATATTTGTTCAATAAACTATTCTGTGATTTATAGGCTAATTGTTCAAACAATAGACTAACTGTTGTTTTATCTAATTTTGGCCAATATTATGGGTCCAACCCTTGTATGTTTCAAACTTAGTGCTGCAACAGGTTATCAGCGTCTGTTGCTATTGGTCTTGTGTTAACGTTATTAACCAATGTCGGTCTTGGAATATACTCGCCACCAAGTCGCACCTAGTCTGAATACGTCCACTGCTCAAATCAGTTCATCTTGCGCATCTGTTCCGTTTTAAGTGCTGTCTGAAACAGGGCTTAGTGCATCAATGCTCTGTTCTGTTGGAGGTGTGAAGTGGGCGGCAGTGGTACATTTGGTGGTGGCGCTCAGATGCTGGCAGCAAGTAGTTCGACATACGAATGAAGCTCAGTAAAATGGCTTTCCCTCTAGATGGTGCTCTAGACAGCTGACTATGTGACCTATGCCAATGACCGACCCTGCGTAAAATGAACTGAATGATACACCTTCTGTGGCCTGCGATCTGCAGATAGACAACTGGAAAGAACCGATACAATCTTGTGATAATATTGTAAACCGTGATAAAACAATAGGCAGTTTATATGCATGAGTTTATATTTATCAGTTTATATGCATGAGTTTATATGCATGAGTTTATATTTATCAGTTTATATGCATGAGTTTATATGCATGAGGTTTATTTGTATGAGTTTATATGTATGAGGTTGTCTCTCTCTCAATTAAATTAAATTCAAATTAGTTTTACCAGTATGACCATACAACACAGTACTAAGCATTTTACACAAAAGTGCTTAGAAATACAAAAAAATTAAAATAAATAGAAATACAGTTATACACACAGACACACACAAATGAAGATGTTACAATGACTGATGGTATAATCTCAATGCGTCTATTTTTAACATGTGGAGCACAATGAATACATGTCTCTGTGTCTGAACATTTCACTAGCACTAGCACTGGCCGATTCCAGATGTTGCTTGCTAAAGTCCCCTCAAGCCGTCCCCTCCTCCCTTTAGCTTTCTTCAACCCAAATGGGCAACGTTCCAAAAAGGACTCTGTGGTAAAACCACATGTCACACTTGATCAGTTTTATATTAGCAGGATTCAGTGGGGGTGTACGTGGCAATTTGTATGTCTGCACGCTGTCACGACAGCCACTAGCGTGTGCTCCGATCCAGGCCTGCTGAGAGGAGCGTGAGACTCGTCCCGCCTCTGGAGAGAAATTTGTTTGAAATGTGAAAGTGAGGGGAGAATTTTGTAATGGGCCCCATTTTGCAGCTTTCAAGCTGTTTCTCTGGTGGCAGGTGGAACTTGTCGGCGATTGCAGAGGAAACAAAACAACATGTTGAGTGTGTGAGGAGGAGAAGAAATGCTGAGTGAACGGCGTGGAAAGCTACTGAGTTGCCTCTTTAATTCACAGAACAGCACAAGGAAAGAAAGGTGAGCTTTATAAGTCAATAACTAGATAATGTTCATCATCTGAGCATTTCTAGCTCATCGATTGAGGACCATTCAAATAAAGTGGGCCCAAAGTCCCTCCATAAATATCTGCCTCAAACCACATCTAGTTCTTCAGTAATGCCATCCAGACTTGCCGATGTGGTTTAGGACAGAGTGTGACTTCCTGTAAGCTATAACTGAACAAAACTGGACCATGTAGCTAACATTATGGGAGCAGCCAAATTCACCTTTTTTCCATTGCCATTTTACAAAATAGTTTTCCATCACATCACATGTTAAACCAAAAAAGCAAACATTGGACACCAAACTCTTGGCTGTTCAAGTACATTTGGGGTAAGAAGAAAAATTGTGTGCATTCGATTTTTTCACCAAGCTATTCCTTCAAGGTGTGTAATCTTCATGGCAAAAGTTTCACTCCAGTTGTCTTGTTTCTCTCATTTAAATTAGGTGGGAACCTCAAAGACGATGCACTGGTATGATTGCAAAGGAAGGAGGACTGAGAACTTTCTTGGCGTCAAAGAAAGATGATTATCTAAACCTCTCATCTGTCCAGCTCATAAACCGCTAACACGTGGAGCCCAAGGACGAAATGGGCTGCTCTTAATTAAAAAACAGCAAAAAATAGAAGATGAAAAACAAAATCATCAGTTGGGCTAATAGAACTCAAGGGTTTTTCATCCGTCTGATAATATTAAAGATAATAATCAGAATATTACTGAAGGTCAATTATTAAATCATATTTTTTTCAGGACAACTAATTTTTTCCAACCTACAACATGTGAGTCAGGACTCTAGCAAGGCATTAAGATCATTCATTATCCTCTAGATTCCTTACAAGCTAATCACACATAATAAGCTAGAAGAGGGCCGAACAAAAATAGCCAGCCAAAACAGTTGTTGCTTTTATTATTATCTTTTTTTAGTATATTGTAGTTCATAATGCCATCAACAAGCATCTAATAAAACTATTCTAATAACTATGCCATACGCCGTTAGCACGCTAACATAGGTGAAATTACCATCTCAAACTGTCATTATCTAAAACTTCAAGCCATGAGCCTAGCTTTCTTTGTGGGCCCCTCAGGTAGAGCGCAGCAGCAGCTAACTTCTGCCCGCTCAATTAGCATTTAAGGGTATCACATTTCAAATGGCGAGCATTAGGTGCTTCAGCCCTCATGAGCCATTCCCAAGGATTTAGCAAATGGGAAGTTATATGCCACAATACCTAAAGTGCCCTGAGCATGCGAGCAAATGGAGATGCCTCCTCTCTGGCAGCTTAAGTGGTAAGTCGAGAGAAGGCGCTTAAAGATGCATGGAAACAGTGCATTAAAAATAGATCAAGGGACTCATGGCAGAAGAGGGCAGAGTGAACATTAGGAGGCAGTTGAAGGGATAAAGTACATCTTAAGTCGTGGCAGGGAATGAAGGGAATTTTAATTGGGGACAATTAGAAGCTGCACCATCACATCACAGACCTCACACATGCACCCTCAAACTTAGCAATTCGCTGCAGCCTGTTTTAACTACGCGTTCCCTAACTTTTAAATGACTGTTTTTTTCCTAAATTGTACACAATCTCCGTGCTTATCCCAACCGTAGTTGATCGGCCAAGGCATATTTAGTGTCCGAAGTTTGCTTGCTTAGTTTTGCACTGTAGCTATGAAGCTAAAGTTGCTAACAATTAAGGGAAGCTCATAGCTACCAGTTTAGCATCATGCAAACTTCATCCCACACTCACCTCAAAACATGTCGAGTTGTTCATTATGCATAAGACTTGCTAATGTTGTTTTTGACACCGTATGACTGTGATGACTTTGACACGGCAGTGCGCGTGACCACGCGTGCCGGTCGCCATGACAACCAGCGGCATGTGCGTTTGTCGACGTTTGTCTTTGTTTCATGTTCACGCCCTTGTTTCGTCACTCATTGTACCCAGCTGTTCACAGAACTAAAAACATTAGAATATGTTTTTTTATCAGGACATAGTTTCACTTCATGAGTGTCCCTTCATGCAAGAATCGGACTCGGGTAGAAGGTGTCGCCCAAAGGTTTAAGGTGGAATTGTAGGTTAGAAGAAATTTGGATGATAATATAATCCCAATTTGATTTGTATATGTATATATAGTTTTTTTTTTAATTCAGAGTTATTCAGATTTTTTGTACAAAAAGCATTACTGGGATGAAACAATGTCTTTTGAGGTGAGTGTGTGATAATTTAGACATCCGGTTTGCATTATGCTAAACTGGCAGCTATACACTTCTCTTAACATTAGCCTGATATCGCCAGTGCAAAACCAAAGAAGCAAACTTCATATATCAAACATTTTGGCTGATCGACTATATTTGGGGCAAGAGGAGAAATTTGGTAAATATCTGTAAATTTTTGGACAAATGTTTCCCTTTAAATCACCCATCAAATCGTCAATAGTATCGTCAATAGAATACATGAAACTAGAGCTTTAGTATCTCCGTATTCCTAGTCTTAATATTGATGAGTGCTAAACCTTAAAAATGTAAACTCAATGAAACAGTTAAAGGAAGTTTAAGATGGTCAAATGTCTAACTGAGAAGTGCCATCCTTAATGTATAGCAAAAACACACCAATTAATAGAAGCAAGTTAAGAGGGAAAAATACTTAACTCCACCCCTGTCCATGCCATAAAGGGATTTTCAGGGTGAATGGCTGCCTGATCCAATAAAAAGAGAAAAAATGGAAATCTAACCCGAAACAAGACCATTCCTTACTTGGAGAGGAAAGGCGAGTGGAAAGTTGTGCCTGTCCGGCATTATTATTATTTTTAGCTCCTAGCCACAGGGCCTCATCTATGGCTACAGGAAATGCAGAATAAGTGACATTCAGAGTGGCACATATGATTTTCACTTCAGTGGAATTTTCAGAGAGCTGATGTACTGTGGAAGTCCTAATCAGGGCTGTACAGTGTAACAATATTGTCACGCATGCTTGGAGAAATCCACCCTGTGCTACTACAAAAAAAATATTACAGACACGCTTGTTAAAGAACCATATCTGCTCAAAAACGTAGGAGTTCTACCTGCTCAAAAAATGAGAATACAGCCTTGCTCATAAGGTGATAAAATAGCTACGTCTAATGGAGGTGATAGAGCTGAACAACAACAATGATGATACAGATAGACGCTTGCAGTAGAGTGGCCTTTTCCAGTAGTTGACTGATCTGACACCATCAAGATCGGACCAATTGGCTCATAACTGGAGATAAGAGGAGGAGGATAAGAGGAGATTAATGGTTCTCATGTCAATGAAGAGTCAAATATGAAATCACTATTGGGTTCCAAGCAATTTAGCCTTAACTTGGAAGTCATGGACAATGTCATTGGACATCTCTCCTCACCAATCTCAGAGCCAAGGAGAATTATAGTTTTGATGTTACAGCCCATTTTAGATGATTAAACACCAGTTCTCTGCTCTGTTCATGAGTCCTCCATGACATGGAGCAGACTATCCCTCAGCATTGAGCTATACGCTACTTAGGTCCCTTTACGCTGACTCGTTTTATTCTCCGCCACAATACATCAAAATGTCACTGACGGAGCCCAGTGCAGCTAAACCTGCCAGTCGTGGATCTTTTAGCTACTCTCTTTATAAATATCCACTGTCATCATGCCACAGACAGCAGAAGTCATGCCTGGCATTAGCTCTCTAATGCCACGCTCCGCCTCAAACCCTAGCATGTCCACCATTACCCATCAGCTCACAACCACAACTTTCCCTCCACCAAACCACCAAAAAGAATCATCATACTCCCAACTCCAAAAAACATACCCTGCCTGCGCTCAGACCAAAAGGGTGTTTTGTTTCTTTCTTTTGCCTCATGATCCATTTTAGCGTAGCACTGCTCCCATTATGTGGAAACACTAGCACTAGTGTGCTAGCTCGAGCCAAAAAGGTACAGCTGGCTAGGCTCAAAAACACAGTGCAGGCAATGGAACACGTTATACGCACTCTGAAGAAGCCTGCCGGAGCTGGACTAGCCTGACTACCCTATCGTCTGCATATGTGTGTCAGGAAGAGCGAAGCGGCTGGCAGGGAAGGTGCCCAGGGGGAACATATGCTTCATCTATTAGTTTAAGGCCTTGCTGTCATAGGGGATAAGCCCTGGTACTGTAGGGAAACGTGATGGACATTTCTGACATCTATATTGATGAGATTCGTTGTGAAGAAGATTATTTTAGACAACTGTCGAGCTCATGTCATTATTTATTGCATTGTAAAATCAGTGTTTCTTCGAATCACTGCCATGAGGACCAACTGTACCCAAAATGCCAGAAGTAATGTGATTTGAGGGAGAGGGACCCTGGAAAACCCTTCTGCCATTGTTTATGTCACTGTAAGATCACTGTTTCTTCCAACTATACAGGGTTGGCCTGTCCATTAGGCTGTATAGGTCCTGGCGTTGTGAAGGGGCCCCTTTACTTATTGCTGTATTGCTATAGTCCTCACGATTCACAAAGATATGCACATTTGAGAGCATGAGATAATGTGGAATAACTGAGAAAATTAGTTAATGTAGTTTAAGATGAATTTCTAGACTTTTACTAAGCTACCTGTCTCTTGTTGACAAGAATAAAAATTGCAAAATAATTTTTTTTTTTTTATTGTCATGCATGCAAATATTCACAAAAATATAATTTTTTTGTGTCAGGACATATTTTGCTGGGTGAGGGTGAAATTATGTTGGAGGGGCCCATTCTCAGGATCTCACCTCACAGGCTGGATCTGCAATCTTTGCCATGTAGACCAACCTATACTCAAGCTCTGGTACTGTAGGAGGAAGTGATGTATATTTCATATATCCACTGTGTAAGATGAGATTTAATGTGCATGAGACCCTTTCAATGAACTGTGGAGCTTCTATTATCATTTATGTTGATGTAAAGATGGTGATCCTTTTTAATCACAGGCATGTGGACCAACCTGTCCCTAAAGAGCTTATTTAAATATGTTAATAAATATCTTCATGTTTATAAGAGGGAAAGACTCCATGTGGGGAACCATGTGAGAAAGTGCACTATGACTGCAGGGTGATGTGTTGGACATTTCTTACATCCACAATGTGATTCTTTCGAGCAAATGCTAAGCTTCTTTCAACGTTTATGTCATTGTAAGATCAGTGCTTCTTCCGACCACAATCGTATGGACCATTTAGTACCCAAGAGGCTGGGAGTAATTTGATGTTTTTTAAGGGGGGAAAGCCCAGGAACATCCTCTGATGATGGATAAACAGGCGTAGCACAGAAGAAGGTTTTCTTGTTTTTCTGATAAGTGAACAGTAAAAGATTTTAGTGAAATCCTTTACAGCAATATTAATAGAAATTGTCCCTGATGGAGACATACATGGACAGTATTGGTTACAAAGCAGCCTTCTCTCAGCACACACACCCTGGAGACACTTTGTAAAGACACGTTGTCAAGTACTATATGTTAAACACACTCACACACTGCCTCACCATTAGATTGTCAGAGTAAGTTCTGGCAGATCTGTCATAACAACAGTAGGCGGACTGCATTAGCATCATCGCCGCGTCACCAATCCTCTCCAACAACAGCTCACCCAAAGGCCAATACATCACGCTCACCCTAAATCAACCCCAGACAGGCTCTCAGCACATGCAGATCCCTCTAACAACTGCACTGGGAACAAAGTCCAATATGGGAGTGAAGCGAAGCAAGGTTTCCATAACAGACCCCAAAACAGCCACGGCAGGGGCACACAGCGTCCCTGCATTAATATCTGTCACGGCAGAGTTGTGTAACGGCCAGAAACGTCAGGCATACCTGGACTCGCCTATTAGAGAAGGCTTAGTGAGGCTGAGTGGCCTCAATTCCCCTTTAAACCCAGGAGGCGGTAGGAAATCTCCACCGCCAAGGAGTTTCTCAAGCCTCATAGAATGCCTTCCTCATCGACTGATCCACTCAGTTTCAAGAATTACACACTCCTAATGGTATGCACTGGATATTGCAAATTTGCATTACATATGGATAGCTATAGTATTATTTCAAGGGTATATCAACATACGAAGCTTGTTGGTTTATTTTAGTAATGTTCAGATCATGATTTGTACACCCAAAATCTGTAGCTCTGCCTCAATCCCTCAATATATACAACTTATTTTTAGTGACACTCTTTTTTTTGTCTTTTTTTTTCATATTTTGTATAAAAACTCTGGTCAGCCAATTCCCATTATTTTAGCTGGTTAGCATGTTTTCATTTCAGTAGCTAACTAGCTAATGACAGTAGACACTGGTATTAAGGTTCATTTACAACTACATAAAAAATTACTCGTATAACTGGTAATAACTGTTAGCTATTCGTTTGTGTCGGTGTCTCGTGTCCCGAATGGTATCTTATATCCTCCTGAGATCAAGTATTTTTGTCCTCTCTATGGGACAGTTGTTTTTGGTCTGTATTTCTGAGGCTGTACATGCCACTGTATTAAGTCCAACTGTATCTGACAGAGGACATTCTCGGTTTTTTAATCATGTGACATATGCGGGGGTGTGGCCTTGAAAAAAAAACACTTTTTGGTTCTCCAAAAATGGCTTCCATCAACACAAGCACATTTTATAGAAAGCAGAAAGTTAAGTGTGCAAATTTTTTTAAAATTAATTGTTTTATGAGTTTAATATACCGATTGATTCTTGTAAGTAAACATCTCAGGAGTAGTTTAGTGAGTTTTCAGAGCAGTCTATTGATTTTTTCAACAAAAAAGATATCGGATTTTTTGATGTCCCCTGCAGAGGACATCGGGATGTGCTTTCTTTTTTTTTTTAAAACCTGATTTACACAATACAATAGAAGACAACTCAATGACTGAGGCACAGCCAATTCTAAACAGAATCATTGAGGGAGACTTGTCAGATGAGGAGGATCCACAGGCAGTGATTGAGGCAGAGGATGAGGTTGAGAGCTCAGAGGAGGAAGCATTGACTGAGGAAGAGCAGGATACAGGTTAAGAAGAAAGAGCCCGTCGTCCACTGTGGACCAAAACCAAGCTACTGTGGACCAGCCTCAAAATACTTGCTTCAGATGGTCACAGAAAGACAAAAGGCATGTTCGAGTATCAAGACCTGCAGTGGTGGCAGAGTGCAACACCAGATAAGCATGTGAGGAACTATGGAGCTGTCCACTTGGCAAAGATGATGGATGACCCCAATGCTTCTAGGTGCAGGGCAGTGGAAAAACTTACATCAATTGCTTAAGTGCATCTCAAAGAAGAAGAACTGCTTCATGGAGTACAACAAATGGGAGCTTAATATGCGTAGTTAAAAAGATGTGGACATTTTTTGTACTTTCCCAAATAACCTTTGTTACACACACAAAATAAATTAATAAAAACTTAAGTTCAGAAGAGTTCTGATTTAGATTACTGACCTGAATATGTCCAGAGGTCAGACATTTCAGACATGTATTTGTAAGTCAATTTTTTCCGAACTATGTCCTGATGTCCTCTACAGAGGACATACAATAAAACAAAACAAAAAAACTTAAAGTAAATGTTTTTGTTTGTTATTATGTTTGTTTTACCCTTAGGACTTATGTGATGTAAAAAAAAAAACCTCAGGTCTCAGGAGAATCAAAAATAAAAATAAAAGGTTTTTTGGTCACTGCAAAATTTCATGTGTGTTATTTTATAGTTTTGGTGTCTTCACTGATATTATAAAATGTGGAAAATAGAAAAATAAAGAAAGGTGTGCAAGCTTTTGACTGGTACTCTATGTCACTTTGTTGTCACATTATTATAATTGTTTTCTTATTATAAACTGGTTTTTCAACCAGTGTTTCTCAATAAAGTGTGTTCAGCAGTTCGAACGACTCGGTCAAATCAGGTTTTCAACCAATATTCTTTTAAAATACGTTAACGCAGCTATTAAAATAATGCCGTCCTAAAGTTCACTTCATTTACATGCTGATTTTAATGTTTATGTAAAATATTAAAATAAGCAGTATTAGGCTAATGCAAAAAAAATTATAACAAATTTAGATTCACTGTATAAATTGCAGCACCTGCTTCTTTTATGTCTTTTAAAATGTATACTTTTCATACAAAATATTCTGTAGCACCATTTCTTGGTAAGGCCATGCCTATAAAGCTAATTGCACTGGGGTGGATCAGCAAGAAAAGGGAATGAAGCAGAAAAGAAGATGGAGTGTGGCACAAATGACCAACGAGATTTACGTTTTATGGTCTGTGTGTGTGTGTGCAGGAGAGAGAGGGAATTTAGAAGGTAAGGGATGACGATGATAAAATTATAGTAAAGCGAAACAGGGAAGAAGAAAGGGGAAAAGAGGAGAAATGCCATAGCATCACACTGACCATTCCATCACCCCCTCCACCTGCAATTTCAGCTCAAACTGGCTTAATTTCATCTCTAATATCACAGAGCCGTAACAGATCTTCCAGTCAACAACCCCGACATCCATCAACTGCAACTGCTCACTGTGTGTGTGTGTGTGTGTGTGTGTCTGTATGGGTGTCTTTACATTTCTTTTCTCTATCCTCAGTCATTTCTCCTCCATTTTTACAGCCAATGCTGATGGAAATTTGAAGTCAAATCAAATTTCAGCAGAAGTTAAAATTGATTATTTTCAATTTTCTCGTAAAATTTAGTTTTTAGTTTTTGTGCTTTCAATTTTTTTAATATTTTATTTTATTTTTTACCTTATTTGAATATTTTTTTTAAATTAGGCTCAGTTTTAGTAGTCTTAGTTCAGTACCTAGGCTTGTGCATAATTTGGGAGGATGGGAAAACGTATTATTGTTCCGACTCGAAAGCATTCACGCATTGCCATTTCATTTGCGAGGTAAAAATGTCGGTTGTATTTGCTAGTTCTCGTCACAGCTAGGGAAATCCTATTTGCGAATTAGGAATACAGAAACATTAGGTTAAAGTTTAGACACCTTTTCACTTTAGATTTGAGATTAATCAGTCATTCCGCTATCTCTGTCTTATTCAGTCCCCCCCCCAACCCCATTCTGTCATCTCTCTCTAACTGTCTTCTCTATGCCACAGCATTCACTTGGTCGTTAGTTACTGACATGGCACTGCACATTGTCCAGGCTCAGCACAGCTCCTCGGTCGTTGTTGTTGGTGCGCTTGTGGTTCTTCTTCCTGCAACGGCACAGCTTAAACTTGATCACCTGTGAAAGAAAGCACATGGGTCTGCAGTTTAGGACATACCACTGAGTTCACTTCCGCTATGCCAATGGTCTTCTGAATGCTTTTCTGTAATGTATTAATACAAACCGAAACACACAAGCCTCTTTGGGAAGGGTGCATTTAATTGGGGCGTCAATAAACAGTCGCGTTAACGTTAGTTTAATTCAAAAGTCTAGACGACACAGAATAAGCTTTTTTTCTCAAATGTGCACACGCATCAGTGACAAATAATACTCTGGCTTAAGTGTTAGCCAATAATAATGGTAAAAATATGCCCAACACCAGCTTTACTATGCCAAACATTAGCTTCAGTATGCCAAATGACGGCTTACGTATATATTCAAATGGCAGAATAAAATGCCTAGCGGCAGCTTTGGTGAGCCGGATTCCTCTTTCAGTATGCTAAACAGGTTTTGTATACCTAACAGCAGTTCTGGTATGCCAAACGGCAGCTTAACTATGCCACAAAACAGCTTTGGTTTTGCAAACACCTGCTTCGGTATATTAAATGCTAGCTTAGGTTAGCCAAACATCACCTTTGGTATGCCAAACAGCAGTTTCACTATGCCAAACGTGAGCTTCAGTATGCCAAACGTGAGCTTCACTATGACCAACACCAGCTTTTAAATGCGAAACATGAGGTTTGGAATGCCAAAGGCCAACTTCAGAATACCAGAAAGCTAGCTTCAGTATGGCAAACATCAGCTTTGGTATGCCAAAGGTCAGCTTCACCATGCTTGATGACAGCTTCTGTATGTTAAACCCCAGCTTGAGTATGCCAAATGCCATCTTAGGTGTGTCAAAAACCAGCCTAGCACCAGCTCTGGAGTTTACACCAAGGTATGTCAAACGCCAACTTCCGTATACCAAACGCTAGCTTTGAAATGGCAAAACCAGTTTTAATAAGTCAAATCCCAGCTTCGGTATGCCAAACGCCAGCTGCGGTATGCCAAATTGCAGCGTTGCTATGCCAAACGCCAGCTTCAATCTGCCAAACACAAACATCAGTATGCCAAATGTCAACTCTGGTATAGCAAACAGCAGGTTCACTATGCCAAATACCATCTTCAGCAATCTGCCAGGCCAGCGTTCCCTCTGCATCCATTATTTTTCTCTCTCCTAAAGGAAGATACTCTCTCAGCCACACAGGAGGCTTATCTGGAATTTTCACTTTTTCCACTGTGAACGGTTTCATTGTGTATATGCAAACATTAGCATGCATTAGTCACAGTGTATACAGTGTGTTGATTCCTAAGGTATTTATAGGTACGTTTGGAACAAATTAAAAAGCTTTCAATCATTTCGGCTAGGTCACATTAGCATTTTCTCAGACTGTCTTGCAAGTGCTGATACATTTCAGAGAACTACAAAAATATTGGTGGTAAGTAACCCCTTATATCCTACATTCATTGTGGGATCAAAACACCTTCCAAACTAGTTTTAACCATCGAGCTTTATAAACAAATTGTTCTACTAATGGGAATGTGAAAATGAGCCAGATGCTTTAGGAATCTCCCCTGCAGATCAGGGAGCCATATGTCTGATCCATCAGAGCCTCTAAATAGAAGCCAATTCATTGATAATCCCACAAGTGAGGCTTGTTTCTGACAAGCATTGGCTCTGAGGAAATGAGTGACTAACAGCTCTAGTTCTGAGCTGTCATTTGTCAAGAAGTCCATTGAGGCTGGCCTGATTACACTCACACAAATCAGGCATTTCTTCCAAATGTTTCTGGGGAAAAACAATACTGTGTTAGAAGTATGGTCTAATGCCTAAGCATTCTAAGTATTTAGGACCCTGGCCCTTATTTATCAAAGTTGCATACGATCAAATCGGCTCGTACATTATCAGTCTTCATCAATTTCATATATGGCATATCTGTACAATCAAAAGTCTCTTCTGGAGCTGTGTAAATTTGACTGTCATTTTTTAACTGTAATTTGCTGTTAAATCATTGTCTTTATTATCCATATTATCAACCTTTTAAGTTATAACAGTAACAATATACAAACAAAAAAAACAATAGGCTTGGATCTTTTCTTTCCTAATAATATGCATATGTGGTAAATGCTGGTGTGTCATATGCATACATGTAAGTATGGAACTGGTGGGCGGGGTCAAAATGGTCAAAGCGGATTCACAATCTGGTTTGAAAAACCAAAACCGAAAACCAAGTGCTGGATTTTAAAAAAATTATTATTAATTAGCTTTTTGTACTTTTGCATAAATTGTAATAATTTTTTTATAGCTTTTTATGCTTTTGAAAATTGAAAAGCATTGATTAAAAGCACAAATTAATTCATTATGAATTGAAAAACTAAAACGTAATGAAAAAAACACTTGGTATAATTGACAAGTTTGTTCTTTCAATAGGACATTACTTCACAAAACCGAGCTGACAATAAATAAAATAAAACATAAATATAAAACTATTACTGGTGGTCTGTGTAAGATATTGTGGATATTGGATATTGTGCTTTAAGGTGGTGTATCTAACCCGTAGTGCAAGAGTCCTTGGGTGAAACTGGGTAACTTTTTCGATAGATTTTTGGTACTTTTACTCTTGCGGCTGAAAAGTTTCGGTGGCCAAAATTTCAGTGTATCCCTAGTTTCTAGGCACGTTTCTATGAGAGTCTAATAAATAAGGGTTACTGTGTTTAAAATAGACTTTATGAAAGGATTAAACCTATAATGCATTCTTACATTTAGCAAGAGATGAATCCAGAGCAGTGTGGTTTCAGTCTCAAAGTAGACAACAACTTCCTTCTCTTTTCCTTCTCGTCCCAGTGATTGGTGTCCAAATAACGTCTAAAGTAATTGTGTTCAACATATTCAAAAGTAACCGATGACTATTCATAATACAGAATAATGTATTTAAAATAAATTTCCACAGCTGCCTCTCAACTGATGCTATAAATTCATAGCTCATGTTATAAACTAATATATAAACTATACCCCCTAATATCAAAGAACAATAATAGTAATACTTGCTCATGGCTCTTATTTAGCTTGTGTTTGCTTCTGCCAGTAGCTGTGCACTGTCAGATAACTGCAGCATGAAGAGTCAGCAGTCTCTATAATTGTAGCCCGGCGGAAACGGACAACCCGTAATCAATCACGCGGCTGCAGAGATACTCCGTGTCCATGTGGCGTCGTGAAAAACACAACCCTCCGCTGACTCTTTTCATTTTATTAGCCCTGCCCTTGTCACCAGTGTTGCTGTTATCTGACAGTAAATGCAGGTTTTTGACTTTTGAGTTTGGGTTGGCAGAGCTGAGCTAACAGCCTTTGAAATATTTGAGCTGCCAGGCTTCATACAAAAAAAACAAAACCGAGGGATGATAAATCATTTTTACCCTGGCTAGGAGAACAACATCCTGTTATGCCTTAACAGACTGCATGCTAATTATGATACTGATGATAAAATGTGTCCAGGGAAGAGAATGCAAACCATTAAAATATAGTATGGATATTGGTGGGGTGTTTTTTTGGACCAAGTCCGCAGATAAATCTGCACTGTTGCAGCAACACTGAGGAAAAACTGACGCGAATCCTCCCTATTTTTACACGCCATTTAAAATCTGTCACACAAGAGATGCAGTTCTGTACTGATAGGCCCTGTTACGGCCTTTGTTGTATTCCTGTGTCTGTTCCATGTGCTGTATGTTTTGTCTATGTTGGCGTAGGGGTGTGTGTCTTGTCTGTTACGTCCAGCCTGTTGCCATGTGCCTTGTTCCCGCCTCAGGTTTCTGATTGGATGATTGCTGTTTTCCGATTTCCATCTGATGACGCACCATACTCCTAACTGTGCTGATCATTGCCTTAGCGCTGTCTCGCCACTGTTTGTTAGTGAAACTTGTGTAACCTTTGCCTATGTGTTGTGCTTGGCCCTCTGGATTTGATTCCCCATGGTGGTTTTTGTATATACAGTAGCTGTATAGAATCTTCGAGTATTCGTTCGTTAGGTTGGTATTCGTTTCTCTATTTAGTATTTGGAAGCTTTGTCTTTTTTAGGCCACAAAAATTGTAGCCTAAACTACAATAAATTTGATCAGCAAAGGACTTTAGATAGAACCGTTATTGTTTATATATGTAAAATGTTAAAAAATAAATAAATTCTGTTATTGCTGTTCATTTTACATCGATGGTGGCTCGTGCGAGTACGCTGGGCGTTTGAGCATTCATTTCTGTGCTTTCTTGCATTGGTTTAGTAAATATAACGTGCAAATATCTGTACTGACCATCAGATCATTATAAACATGCACTGTATATGATCACATAATCACAAAGTTTGTTAATCCAATTAGATTTTCATTTCTACACTCTGTGGCAGTTACAACTTTCACAAAGTTGGAATTTTAACCGTTGCCAGATATAATATAGCAGGAATATTGTATTCTGTATTGTTTCTAGCTAGAAACCACGCAGAAGAAAAAGAACTCGAGCGAAGAAATATGCTTGGGGCGCACATCAACCGCGCCGCCACATGCGTCCGGTGTAAAATGACACATTGATTAACATGGGAGCGTTAATGGGAACATGGGAGGGTAGTTTTGAGAACAAATATTCAAAGCCTGTAAAATGCTGTTTAGCCCTACAATCGAGTGAAGTTAGACAGTGTGGTAGTGAGCTAACGCTAGCTAGCAAACTCAACATTATCTCAACATGACGAGTAAAAGGAGACTTGAGAAATGTGCCATTCAAATAGATAAATCCCTTAATTTGTTCTCCAAAAACAAAACTCTCCATAAGCAGTGGGTAAATTTGTTTTCAATAATCCTCCAACTGCTCCCTCAACTCTTTATACTCGAGTGTGCACGGCAAATTTCTCTCAGAACAGCATTGAGAACAAAAGGTCAAAGCAATCGATTTAGCTCTGGGTTTCATGGCATTAAATAATAATGTCATAAAATTTAAAACACTGAATTAAAAGAAGACGTGTGCTTTTAATGACAGGCAGAATGCTTCTCCCTTTGCTGAGCGTGCTGTTAGCTAGCTAATTAGTTTATGTTACCTCGGTAACTCCGGAGTCCTACAATTAAGTCAACTACTGCTGTTACACTGTAGTATAAACACACCACTCTGAAACTGTTTACCACTCTCACAGTTTTACTCCTCTTCTCCCTCCTCTTCTCCCTCATATTCTATATCAGAGTCAGGCTCATATTTCGGCTCTTATGCATGTCAGCTAATAAAAATGAATGACCATTGGTGGTCTGCTTAGAAATATTAACGATTAGTGGGCCGAGTCAGTGAAAACTCTCAGGAATAGCTGAAGAATGCCTGGAAATAATGCAATATAGCAATTTAGCACCTTTGAAGGATGAGGCAAAAAAGCCTACTTTTCATAAACAAGTCAGCACTGATACAATACGTTACCTTGTTATTACTGTATTTTCTAGACAGTAAATCTAGGAGTATAAGACACCCCCCCTAAACCCTGTCTGCTTGTAGGAATTCATACAAATGCTTTAAAAATGAAATTCCAGGACTTTTCAAGCTTTGTTTTTTTGTTTCAAGGACTACACACTAGATGTCGTTCTCCGAACAAGTTCTTTATTCCTTACATCTTTTTTTTATATTTTGCAACTTTTACAACGGACGTGATGGATATTCTTTTTATCCTCAAGGAGCCAGCTATTATATGCCTCATTTTCCAGCCTGCCTGGATCAGACTTGCATTTCCCGTGCTACATAAAGTATTTCATCATTCAGTCAGGTAATATAAACGAGGGCAGATGGTGTCAGGTGTGAGCGTTAGTTCTGTTTGGGTGAGATCAGTGAGGGCTTCTGCTAAACTTCAGTGTTGTCTTTGCGACAATTGTTTTCCAAAATCAAACAATAAATAGACGAATGCATTTCAAACTTTTTTTTTTATGATGACATGTTACATCTTCATTCTTCAAGCACTTATTAACAAAATAACAACAACAATTTTTCCATGTTTTTCACTAAATTTCAAAAACCTAAATTCAAGTATCTCAATATATACTGTATATTGCTTCATTGTATAAGTTGCATTTATGTGCCTGGCATATTTATTGTACATAATGTTTGTACTGCGTTTTAGACAGGACTTCAGAACCCCCTACTGGTGTATTGTTTCCTGAGCTGAAGCTTTTGCTACAATCCCTCTATCAGACCTTAAAAATATCTTCTTACCAAGAAGTTATTATATAGAAATGTTTCATGCACTTATAATGCACCTTTATAAGTAGCTTTTGTTTGTCTGATCACTGCCGCTTCGATAATGCTAATTTCTGTTAATGTGGCTGTAAGATTTTCAATGTTATGTTAGCGCCAAGCTAACATGGGCGCCAAACTAACGTTAACTGCTAGAGTAGCAGGCTTACCATAAAAACACTACCAAATGGGCATATTAAAATTAGCCCAATGCAAACATTATAATATATACTGTAACAACAGGTTAAAGCTCACTTTCACAACTGTGCATCACAAAAATAGACCAAATAAGGAAAGCCAGCACAGCTAATCGTCACTGCAATCATAGAAATATGAGCACCGTAATACCTGCCCGTAACAAATGAGAGGACAAGCCACTATCGCAGCGCAGCACACCAAAGCAACAGCACAGACGAGCTCATAAATGTCACATCCCAGTCCATCCCCACTCCTGGCTGAAATACCCATAGAGTATTACAACTACTCTTGGTTTGTCCTTGCAGGTGAAGTCTTGCCTGTGCATTCTCTGTGTATATTGCTATATTTCGTTGCTGACTTTTTTGCTGTCTTCTTGTTTTGCCTTTGCCTTTCTGTAGTAGCCAGATTACTTTTTTTTTTACTCTCTCACCTTGATTGTGGATTGTAGACTGTTTTTTCCCTCAATAAATGCTACGCACTCGTATCCAAGTCTCCGTGTGTGACAATGAAGATATCACTTTGACAATATAAGTCTATTGTAATAAAATGACTAAATATGCACAAATGCCAAACAATGTAAAGCAAAAAACGATTTTAATGTGGTCACCTCGGTTAAAAATGACTAAAAATGTTCGGTTTTACCCTTAAACTGAAGTTTCCTGTTTTTCGTTGTATCGTATTTTCTAATGTGGCCTAATTGCTGTGAGTCGAGGTCATTACCTATCACATGGTCACTACCCAGATATGCAGTTGAAACACTAGGAATTAATTGAACAATAAACCGTTTTGAAACACATTTTGAATATAATTTCCTTTGAATGTTCAAACACATTTTTCGTCCCAACCGTAGGGGGTCCAAATGCACCCATTGCACCATCTATCACCATCTAAAGTTAAATCACCTATGCCTTTCTGAAATATCATGTCCACCTGGGTTCAATAATAACTTTTCAAAATGCTAATATACATTAGAGGTTGTTAAACTGGAAGTTCTTACCTCATAAAGATAGTCAAAGAGCTCCAAAATAGTCAGAATACTGGCTCCAATGAACAGGCCCATCTGACCACCAATATCACCTGCAGGGGGAATGCACTAGACGTAAGACATTACTGGTTTCTCTCATTATTTCACAAGATATTCACAAATGCATCACAACAACTGCATGCAATGTAAAAAAAATTTTTTTCAAAATCCAATACTGGTTTTGTGGCTTTAGTTACTGCGTATGTGACATAAGAATGTGAAGTCATATATTAACATATTTGTCTGTATTGTAGACTCATTGAACTAAATAAGAAAGCATGCAACCTTTGTTTGCTATCATAACTGGTCAGAGTTTGATACAGTAGGTAAGTCAAAGTCCTAATATAGTTTTGTTTTGACAGCAAAGGGCTAAATTGATATAAGAGTAAGAAGAATGGCTTACCCAGTAATCCAGGCAGCTCATAGGCCTTTTTCTGCTCAATAGTCTCATAGTTCAAGGCCTCGAAGAAGATATCCAGAACCAAGATATTATCCCTGTCAACAGATTGAGAAGCTTATTAAGGAGAGCAGGGCTCCATTTATTTCTGTTAGAACAGTGTCAAAGCAGACCTTTAACACCATCAATAAGCACCGACCCAGTAAAACTCGCATTTTCTCTACATCTCTGACCTGCACACAACTCAGGCAGATGATTCAGACCTAGTGGAACATCTAGCCTCAAGCACTTTCTCTGAAGATCTAAGCTAGTCATTAAATAGAACACAGCAAACAGCTACCTCCTGTTTGCTTCTGTTTTTCAGACTCAGATACGGTTGAGTGCGGTTAAACAAATGGAGATCATATTACTGCCTGAGGCTTGAGAGATATTTCTTGTATTTTTGAATATTTTGCTAAATTAAAGCTCTTCCTGCAGATGGATATTACATGTGTGTGTGTGTGTGTGTGTGGTTCTGTCTACTGGGTGCATATCAGCATCATTGTAGTTTCTGCAATAATTACTCAATTAGGAAATATGCAGGCTCTCTTTTAGGTCAAGTCAAAGGCAAAGTCAAAGCAGGTCAACTGACGGCCAAATTTAGGAATAATTCAAATGCACGATCAGTAAATAAATCATATACACCGTAAATGCAAACATAGTTTAATGGTTTTTATGAACCCTTATAAATTAGTTGCCTTCTAAGAGGTACTCCCTGATTAGGAAGATTTAAAGTCTCCAGGGAATGTCTCGTCAGATATATTTTGCCAGTAAACAGAGGTGTCCCACAGGGATCCATGTTAGGTCCTATCCTGTTTCCCATATATTTCTATGCATTCTGTTCTGATGACACTGTGCTGTATTGCTTATCTGAAATGGTTTAACTGGCTAACAAGAGTCTTCAAGTTGCATTTAATAATGTTCAAAAGGTTTGAATAAATTTCAAATGGGTACTAAATGCTGAGAGAGCCACATTTATGCTGTTCTCCTATGCCTGAAATTTTAAATACAGCAAAATCTATATTTATACTTTACACGGCAGCACATGATTGTGTTTTTTATAATAAATATCTTGGCATTTTAGGGACGTTGCTGCTTCACAGCTCCAGGGTTCGATCCTGAGCTCAGGGTATTGTCCGTTTGGAGTTTTGCATGTTCTCTCCGTGTCCATATGGGTTTCCATCGGGTACTCCGGGTTTCCGCCTACCTATCAAAAACATGCTACTCTAAATTGCCCCTAGCTGTGAATGAGTGTGCAAATGTGTGTGTGTGTGTGTGTGTGATGCCCTGCTATGGACTGGTGTCTCATCCAGGGTGTATTCCTGTCTTGTGCCCAGTTCTCCCAGATCCACTGCTCTGATCAGGATAAAGCGCTTACTGAAGATGAATTTAATTAATTAATATCTTGGCATTTTGCTTGATGATAACTTCTCTTTAAAATCACATTTTGAGCAAAAACAATAAATAAAAATTAAAATTGAGCTAGCTTAATAGAAACAAATCTTCTTTTCCAATGTCCTGTAAAAGAAGGATCGTAGAGGCTCTGTTCCTCTTATTGTATTTACTAAGGAGATGTTAATTACAGACATTCGACCTTCTCTGTACTTAAACCTCTTGATGCAATTTATTCTTCAGCTTGCTCTCAGGTTCATAACTGGTGATAAATGCTCATCATTATGTTTTATATAGAAAAGTTGGATGGCCTTCTCTCAGTGTAAGACCTGTGAGACCTTCATTTGTGCTTGTTTATTTATAAAGCCATTCTCTATAAGCTGCCTCCATATATCACCTCTATGCTGCATTGGAAATTTAGTACTAATAATATCCAATTAATGCCGTCTCTCGTGCCAGATGAGCTCAGTTTTATTCTGACCTGGAGAACATGGCTTTCAGGTACAGCGCTTATTAAACAAGCATGGAATAAACTTCAGAGGAACTTAAAGCTGGATTCTCTAATTACACTGGGCCTTTTTAAATATTTATTCATGGACCTCGTGAATGCTTTACCTCATGGTTTAATTTGGCATGTTTAACATGTTTACTCTTTCTACTCTGGTCTTTTTTACAACTGTGCAACATTGTTAATGAGGGCTTGCCATCAGTGTCTGTTCCTTCCCCAAACAACTGACTTTAAAAAGCTATTAATTGGACTAAATGTATTTAATTATTTTTCCAACATGCTTTATTCTTGGCTCAGTGAATAACACTCTTACTGCCCAGTTTGGGTTAATATATGAAGTGTGGGCATTTTATTCTTAGTTAATTAAAAAAGTACAGCAAACTCTAATGAGCCAAGCTTCTTACAACTTGCTATATCTGAAAGAGTTTGTAGAACTCAAAAATGTGTAATAAAAAAAAATCTAATATTATACACTATTCAGAATAGAGAATAAATAAAAAGCTTTTGGCAAGGCTGGTTATGGTTAACATTCAAAATGTGTTTCTTTCAAGAAATTGTTTTTGTTGCAATATTTGTATTTACTTTTTTTGCATAGGTTTAAACTGCCCATGAAAAAGGCTTGAGAGTCGTGACTTGATTCGGTGTGATTTGATTCATATTTTGCTTTGAAATAGGAAGTTAGGGTAAGACCCGTCAAGGGGCTTGACTTGTTTCCACAACAGCCAAAAGCATTTAAGATATGTCACATCCCTGTCGGTAACTGGCAGAATTTTTGTTATGGGAGCATTTAATTGGATCCACATTTAGTATACGCCGCCAAGTACATGATGAGTCAAAGTTTTGTACCATTTTGCAGGAAATCACGAAGTATGTATGAAAACAATTTTTGTCTTTTTTTTTTTTTGCTATATATTGGCATACAGGTGTCCATAATGCCAAGAGACACAAACAAAAAGCTCTGAAACATCAAATTGATGACACACGCTCACCAACATGGTGGCTGCAAAACGAAATGCTCCTGTGATGAAGCAAAGTTCATGTTACAGGTTTTAAAAGATTTTAAAAATAATTGCAAGGTTGAATGGGTGGGATGGGTATACAACTAATATTTTTGAAGCAGAATGATGCAGGACACGAATCCTAATTCTTCTGTTCAGTAAGGACATTTGGAATAAGCATTGCTAAGGCTGACATCATTTAAGAAATTAAAAACACGAGACAATTAAAATCTGAGTCAACATTACTGTGACAACACTCATACACTTGTCGTTGTTATGGTAACATTGACACTAAATGCCGTTCCACATCTGCGAATCGATTTGGTTGGGATTACATGTTACACAAATAGAGACTGAACAGAGTGGCAGGTTTAGGGTAAATATAAAAAGTTCATTCGGAATCTGCAATCGAAATGAATTCATTCTGACTGACGAAAGTCTTTTCATGTAAAAACAGTTACTGTCAACTAAAGCCTTTGGTTTGGGAGGCCAAAATGAAAACACTTTATGCAACAGCAGTAACACTGACAGATATACACATACTGTAAGATGCTTACACATAACAATTATTGCACAACACAGGTCCTGCCAAAGTGTCTTTGTGTCAGGTAGTAAATGAACATGAACATGGAGTTCCTCATAGATCTGCTGAGCCTTTCCAATCTGAACCCTTTACTCTGGCAGCTGAAAAACTTTGGATGAAAGCCTAATACAATATTCAGATTTTTTTTCCTTCAAAGGCACAGGGGGAGAGACTCAAATGAGCAGCCGAAGCGTTTTGAGCTCCGGTCTGGTAAACACGAAAACCTCATTGTAGTCTTAACAGAAAAACAAACTGCTGCCTGAATTCTTTATTAAGCCTCTGTGTAACTGTTGTTGTTTAGACTGGAGGTACTGTGAGTATGGAGAATAAAACAGTAAAAGGTCACACACACACACACCTCACACTAACACTAACCTGCAAAAGTCTACGCAAACTTTTCAGCCTCAAACCAGTCGTGTAATAAAACAAGGCTCCAACAGAAGCCAGACTAACTGGACTAGGCTATGTAGCTATACTACACTGTCCCTGTCACACGCGCGGCTGTGCGCGTGACATAGCGTGGCGGCCGTCGAGTGCGCACGTGAGTTATGTTAAATGTTACCAGCTGTTCCTCGTCTGTCTCCCCTTGATTTCTATGTGTTTAAATACCCGCCTGTTTCCGTCCTGGGTTGTCTTCAGTTTTGTGTGTGTAGCCTGCCTGTCACGGCGTGTAGTGTATACCCCGTCATTAAAATAAATGTTTGTAGTGCAAAACGGCTTCGCGCTTGTGTCCTCCGCCCCACTGATACAAACCGTGACAGTCCCTTGACTAGTTAGACTTACACCTTACCTTTTCCTGCCAATAAAAATTAATAAATACTTCCTGGTCATTTATAAATGTATTTCATTTATTATTATTTCCACCCACTTAGACCCTGCCACACAACATGCAAATTATAGGTGATGAAGCGTTAGCAATGCTAATGCCATGGCGTAGGAAAAAAACGGGCTAACTGGACCAGACTATGTAGCTAGACTAGATTGTAGCTAGACTAGCTAACTGAAATAAATTATCTAGCAAGACTTAACTATATCTAGCTAGATTAATTGGACTAGACCAATTAGCAAGACTAGATTAGCTAGGCTAACTGGACTAGACTATGCAGTTAGGCCAGACTGTAGCTAGACTAGCTAGACTAATAGCTAGACTAGATTGTAGCTGGACTAGATAACTAGTAGGCTATCTAGTAAAACTAGACTATAACTAGATACAGTAACTGGAACAGACTATCAAGACTAGACTATACCTAGATTAGCTCGAGACTGTAGCTAGATTTGCTAACTGTAGTAGACCCTGTATAAGCCAGACTAACTGGAATAAAATGTAGCGAGAAAAGACAGCTAGATTACACTGCAACTAGGCTAGCTAAACTAACTGTTTTAGACTGTAGCTAGGCTAGCTGGACTAGACTATGTAGATTTTAAACAACATTGCGGGAATTTGTTTTGGCTAAGAGTATACCACATAAGACAGCTCACAGACTAAATGAAATAAAAGAATGACCGAGTGTGGTGGAGTTAGGGTACTGTAATCGTCTGCAGTGGCACTTACCCGATATACTGCTCCGTCTTGTTATACTTCTTGGCCAGGTACTTGGCCGAGGCCTTGCTGGGGATCTTGACGAAGGACAGCTCTTTGCCGTAACGCGTCATGTTGCAGGGTGTCTCACACACACAGTAATCATTGTCTCTCTCCACCAGGAAATCTAGCAAGAAGAGAGAAGGGAAGGGAAGAAAGAGAAAGAGCCACCATTAGGCAGGATGGAGATCACAGCAGAATAATGGTGAGAGAAAAAAAAAAAAAATCAAACAGCATGGAAAGAGTGAAGAAGAGATAAATGGGTGATGGGGTGGGGGAGCAATGAGAGGAGCTCAACGGGGGGTGGATGAAGAAAGTACGAAGGAAGGGAATGAGAAGAGGAATCATAAATCGAGCCCCATCATCGCCTCTGGCTTAGCCATCCGTAACGAGTGGTTGTGTTCAGAGAGAGTGAGGTGCCTGGCAGATCAGTCTCTCTTCAGTCTTCAGATCCATCTCAATGGGCTACTTTCACTTTTTTGTCTCTCTCTTTGTCTTTCTTCCTCTTACACACACACAGCTCTGTTAAGTGGTGAGCCATGCATTTCAGGCCTTTAGTACATTCCTTGGCGCTAAGGAAACAATTTTAAATGGAATAGAAAACAGTGTGGATGTCATACATTACAAAATCCTTAATGAGCAACAGTCTTATAATAAAGAGGTCATGGATTCTAACCGTTTTTAAATGGTACACTATATTCATGTTTCGAGGTAAAAGATACATACTAAAGGTACAAAAGATGTACCCTTGAGGCTATAGATCACCCCAGTGACAAGGAAAGGTACAGTTTAATACCTTTTTTTTCCTGAGAGTGTACTTTCTGAATCTCACGCTCTCAACACAGACGTGTAGATTGCGTAAATCAAGGCCAGTTAATGGTTAGGCTGTTGCTCATGCTGCTCAGTTATGTATCGCGGCCTTCCAGAGGCCTGGGGTGACCTTTTTTCTCATAAAATGATCCCACCAATTTGAGACCTTGGAATTATAACTTACCACCTGATTATAAATATGTTATTAACCTGCTACTGAATAAGACGTTTTGCACCAAAATATCGTTTAAAAGTTTTTTTTTTTTAATGAAGGTTGAAAAGTATCTGCTTTGACCTTATTGAGGGTCAAAACTGTATGACTCAATATCTTAAAATCACTGAATTGTCAGATAGAGTTGGAAATCAAAATGTGATTGGTTGATTCCACGGTCACATCCTAATTGTTGGTGGTTAATCTGACAAGATAAGGCCTTCTGTCCAGCTCCTGAAGTCCTAACCTGTGGGTGAACTAGCTTGTCTATATCTGTCTAGACACCACAGAGGGAAAAAAAATCCTGATTGGATAACTTTCCTATTGATGTTTCAAGATTTTAACCCTTTCATTTCCGAAAGTTAACTTAACAATGAAATTGGACTATTACTACAATACTTGTAGATATTAAATACAACAAGCATGATGAGTCTTTAAATAAAAATAATCTTTAGTCCCCAGAAACCCTTGGGCCTCTGAAGGCTTAGAGGGTCCATAGGGTTCCCCTCTGCTTTTACTCACCCAAAGCTGGATCTGCACACTCTTTATACTGTTCTGGAGTGCAGTATGGAGCGTCTCCTAGAAAGACAAGAAAGAACAAGCAAGAGAGAGAGAAAGAAACAAATAATAAAAATATGAGAGAGCTGAAAAATATCATATCACAGAGGCAGTAAAAAAAAAAAAAAAACAGCAACAGGCCAAAGAATGAGAGCCGGTCAGAATACCAAATCAAGCAAACAAGACAATTAAAAACAAGGGAGACGTGAAATAGAAATGCACGGAGGACAAAGAGAACATGATGTTCTGGCACTGAAAAAAGACAACATGTAGCGACTGAAGCATCTGCAATCCGCGTTTTAATTAAACCATGTCTCTGTCAATCATGCTGTCCTTATCTGCCTGTGACTTCTCCTTCAAATCTGATCTCATCATTTAATTGATTTCAATTAATGCTGCCCCTTACTCCCTTCAAATGTACAAGTCCTCTCACAGAGAGTGAGAGACAGAGAAAGAGAGAGACAGAGAGAGAGAGAGAGGACAACAAGCATCCAAGATACACCAAATTACCATATGCCATTACTGATCTTATTGCTCATTATGTTTTGCCACTCATACATCGCACTAATGAGAAAGGTCTTGATAAATTATCAGCGAGCGCATAGTGTGTCCAAGAGCCAAAATCTCAGTGGCACCCAAACTCCCCGAGCCATTACACAGTGCAATAACAGCTTTAACACTGAGGGGAAATGTGCCTGCTTTCATCAAGTCAAAAACATGAACCCAGCCTAAATGAATGCAAAACTGCCCGACAGTCTGAGGCACTGAGGGAAAACAGGCTTAAGCCATCACTGAGTTAGCAAAACAACAATGTTTTAAACTTTGTCTCGTTATGGAGAGGCAGACTATTAAGTGGGGATACACCGATCCCATTTTTTACTACGATACTGATATCATAGTATCAGTCCTCTGCAAGCTTTGGGCTGAAATAAAATAATTCGACCATTGATACATGTGTTGTGAACATGCCTCCTTGCCTCTTACAGCGGTGACACGGCTGTTTCTAGAGTGAGATTTCTTGGTTTGAATACTGGGGAAACCCCCTCCTGATGACGTATCTTAACAGTAGAAGGACTATAACGGCTTTTGGGTGGATACTTGGGTGTAAGGGCTGTTCGAAAAAAAAGTTTTTTTCTAGTTTTCTGTTGCTTTTGGACTAATGCTAAAGGAAGCCAGTTAGCCACTGCGAGGGAGGCAAATACTTTATTGCAATCGTGTAAGTTTGCCGTCTTTAAATCATCATTATAATGGAGAGCATGGACTTCTCCAGCAACAGACATAATCAGTCGAATTATGAATTTTGTAATTTACTGTTGCACAGCAATAAACAGCCGTTCATGTTTGGGATGTTAGTGCCAGAGTATATGAAAGTAGAACTGTACCAATGAGAAAATGCAAAAGGGCGTGAGGAGAGCTGGAGTTCAAACAGGAGAGCGTCCCGAGGGTCATTTTTCTGTGGCGTATTAAAGTCCTTTCTTACAACATCTTTTTTTCCCCTATGTTCACTGTCCATTCAATAGGTCACCTTACTGGAGCCAAAAATAGATTTAAAAAACAAAACAAAAAACATTAGAATAAATTAAATGAATACACTTGACACTTGTTGTGACTTCAGGAGAAAAGACTCACTGTCACGCGCGCGGCTGTGCGGTCGCCTAGGCGACGGCTGCCACGTGCGCGACCACACGCTTTTTCTTTTGTTTTGATTCATTGCCTGTCACATGTAGTATGTTAAATGTTCCCAGTTGTTCCTCGTCTGTCTCCCCTTGATTTCTAAGTGTTTAAATACCCGCTTGTTTCCGTCCTGTGTGGTCTTCTGTTTTGTGTGTCAACACGCCTGTCGCGGCGTGTCTTGTTTTTTGTTCAAACCCGGTTCTGTTCAAAATAAAGATGTTTCATGTTCAGAGCGGCTTCGCACTTGTGTCCTGTCCCCGCCGCTACGCAACCGTGACACACTCTCTCTGTTCTTGTCTTACTCTGTCTTGCTCACACACATATGTGCTTTCTTAGTTCCACTTGGATTCCACCGGTTGGTTTTTGGACCCCGATTAGGCTCAGATTTGGTTAGTACACATTTCACACTCACTGAAGGAGGAAAAGGACATGAATCGTCTCGTCTAAACACAGCAAGGCCGAGTGGCTGGAGAGTTAGCTGAGCCCGAGCTGAACGGCTCCACTCCAGGGATCAAAGCTTTCTGTTCCTCTCAGCTCACCTGTATCTGACACACTCTCCCACAGCCTAATACCACTAATCACAGTGAGCAGGCTGGAGACATATGACAGTTAAAGTCTTGATATTGTGCTGATATTGTGGTTCCAAACAATATGCTGCCAAAGTGCAACCTTCTTGACCGACCCAATGGTTAAACATAAAGAAAAGTAAGGAAGGGGACTTCTATTTTCCAGCTTCTAAAATCTGAAACAGAAACACAAAGCCCCTTGATGTTCATCAAGGCCCCTCTATAACAGTTTTAAAAAACAGCTTAAAACATGCTTCATAATTTAGCGTTGAAAAATCCATGCCCAAATCTTGCTACTGGCTTTAAATTACATGTTAAGTTCTGTAATTTCATTTTTAAATAAATTGTTATGTAACATACCAGGGGAAAGTCCGTATTTACAAATTTAAGTAAGTGGAATTATATTATCATACGCATTGTTTTTAGCTTTCCGGTACAATTCTGCCTTCAAACTTTGGAAAGTGTGGCCTAGAGTGGTGGAATGATACTAAATTGAGTTAAATAAAACCCCTTTTTTTCTTTTGTTCATGTTTATAGATTACAGCAAGTCACACTGTGTCCTAAACGACATCGTTAAGTCATTATTAAAGAACTGGATGCTGTTCAAGGCAGATATTTACAGAAAAGAATTTGGGTGAGACAGACTAGTTACTAGCTACATTAGTTTTATAACTCCATTGTGCAAAATTGGACACCAAACATGTTTTGCCTGATCGACTACATTTGGGGAAAATTGTGTAAATTTGATTTACCACCGATCTTGCCTGAGCTACTTTAATTTGTGCAAAAGTAAGAAAATTGTCAGTCAATATCACCGCCATTCACAGCATGTATTAAAAATACATCAATGGATTGGAACAGAAAATATGTTAGGTCTCCAGCATTTCAGGTCAATATCAGGCCGATATCAACACTCGGATTGGTGCATCCCTAATTTTCCACCTGTGATTGTCAGTATGTGTTTTTTTTGTATCCCTCAAATTGTCATGAGGACATCATATCTAGCATTTGCATGGATGTATGTGTAGATGTACATTTGTGTTCCCTGTCATTCATATGGGTGCATTAGCTACAGCATGTGTGTGTGTGTGTGTGTGTGTGTGTGTGTGTGACATTCTGTCACACAGCCATAGCTGCAGCCTGTGTGTGTGGGAGCAGAAGCTGCAGCAGTCTGCCCTGCCTGATAGAGATCATAAATCAACGCTCCTGAAGGGAGCAGATGCCGGGGGGGTGAAAGCGACTAATCCCACAATTTAGCCATCATTAAAACTCACCTTAGCACGCCACTGAGACTAATCAAGCCATTATTTCCTTTTCATTCAGTACTGCAGTTCTTATAGGGCTCTACATCATCAGGTTTATCAAGATAACACATTTATATTACATTACATCTATTATTTGGCAGGCGCCTTTACTTATTGACTTACAAGTGAGGCATAACGCAATCTAAGCACAGAGCTGTGATGAAAGCGATCTAATACATACTTGACCAGACATTAGAGCTTGTTATAATTAATAGAAAACCTGTTTCGTTTCACTTTTTAAAAAAGACATATGGGTAAAAAGAGTTCTTACTCAGAGTGCATATAAAGCAACCTCTGCTGGACAAATTATATTTTATATATACCTTACCAGTCAAAAAAATTTGAACACCCTGTATTTTAGCATTTTTTTTGGTAAAACATCAAGCAATGGGCTTATATAAAATACTGTAAAATTAGAATATCTAAGTAAATAAGAGGTATCTGTAAATTGAGAAATGTTTGTGATGTTATTTTATGGTAAACAATCTAAATGGAAAATTTGCCAATCTTGATTGCTCTGATTAGGTACTTGTAACACACAATACATATTTGTCGCTTGGTTGTGTCATTCTCACTGTTGTTTGGATGTGTAAACCTTTAACCTAGTTGTGTTGTTCACCTATGCTAGTAATATCATAACTTACCAGTTACTTGACTTGACTTTAGAAGAAAAGTGCAGCTTTCACTTTGTCTGAAAAACTTTTTCACTGTTTAAAGTCACAAAGAGGTTTGCAGAGGCTTATTTATTTAGTCAGCAAAGCAGATGACAGGTATAATGACATAACAAAAAGACGGTGAGAATGACACAACCAAACAGCAAAGATTAAAAAAGAGACGGCAACCTCTCTGTTGGACAATATGTAGTGCACAAAATAATATTTTATATTTAGACTGTTAGTCGAAAGTTTTTGAACTTGAACTTAAATGCCAGAAAATCTATGTAAGGTATAGATTTATGTGAACCGAGAAATGTATTTTATTTTAAACAATATAGAACTAATTGCGAAAAGGCCTCGATCTTGATCACTCAATTTGGACACTTGTAGCACAACATACAGTATATTTGTCTGACAGGCGATACTACCCCGTCTCTAAATCTTTTTTTAAAGGTTTAACTGGTTTAATAAAACATTCATTCAGAGTAACATTAGGATTTGAGAGTCCTTAAATACAAAGATTTATGTTTTTGGTGGAACAGTTGTTTAATATTTTTCCCTATGTAATTGCCATTTTGTACCAGTGGTACTAAAAGTGATTCAACTGTAATAAAACATAAGAAAGTTCAGGTGTTGAAAACTTTTGACTGGCTGTGGGTTTAATGCCCTGGCAGTTTGAGGTAGAATTCGGCTTTTAGCATGAATATTCTATTCGATTTAATATCTGTTGTATGCGTTTTTCTCACCTGTGTGAGCTCAATCATAAACGCAGTCAATCAGGAACTCAGGTGTGTGTTATTAAAAGTGCAGCGTCTGAGCTTGCAGAAGGGAGGAGTGCAATAACTTGGCATGGACGTCATGTGACAGACAGCGCCTTCAGACCTGCATTATGAGAGGCCCATTAGCTGTATCAGTCAGGCTGTCAGACACACACACGCAACACACACACACACGCATTCGTCAACGACTTTCCCTGGTGAGCGTGACCTGCCCTGTGTAAGATGCAAGACAGGTGTGAGCCTCAGCTTTAGGCCTGTTTTCTCTTTCTCACACACACACACACACACAAGTACACACCTTAAACGCGTAAATTCCCCTGCCACAGGAGACCTTAAAGCCTCCATACAGCTGTTCACACTTCTAAGTGAACTCTATTGTGTACTGTGTTAACTGTCAGAAATATGAGGTCCCATTAGTGCCAAACATTTGTACAATACTTTGTCGATGTTGACTGTCGTTGTCTTGTGTTTGCTCTGTGGTATCTAGTACACTATAACTTGCCAATTACCTAGCTCCACTTTAGAATATATTAATCCCGTAGAACTCCAGTTGGAGAAATCAATGTCAAGCTTTCACTTTGTCTTGAGCACTTTCTTAAAACTTTCTTACCGTCAAGGCAAGCTAGGGTTTGTTAGAGGCTAGGTTCATTTAGTCAGCAAAGCAGAACGACATCACAGACAGAATAGGGAGAATCAGGGAGAATGATGAAAAAGACAACAAGAATGAAGCAAATACATCATACATCGACAAAGTATTGGATCAGGGGCATCACAAGGGATGGTATGGGTTTAGGATGAGTCCAAGGACCCCAAAACAGACAGGGACCCACAAAGATTGTATGATTTATTTTTGTTGCATGTGATTCTCAGGCTTATTGAAAGACTTTAATGGTAATACTTCGTTCATTAATCGTCTCCCTCCACGTACAGGTAGGCTAATGCAACACAAAACCTCATGACCTACCCACAATTGTAGCATTTTCAAGTTCTGTTTTATCCCACATAAATTGAAAGTAGCCTACAACGCACCGTTTGCTATTGTGTTAAGACGCAGGGACAGTGAGAGCACGCTTAGGCCAATCTTTCTAACTAGTTACAAGGCTGCTTTTAGGTTTAGGTTATCCATAAATTCAAATCTTCATATCCTACATGAATAAATAGTATGAGTAATAAATATGCCCACTGCATGCCTCTTACCCCTCTTTTCCTGGACCAATAAAAGGTTGAAACTGAAAGTGAAATAGAAAATGGTCTGGCATGTGCTGCAACCAAAATATGATCTATCGCTGGATAAATAAAAGTATGTAACGTATCTTCGATCGATGCATCTATCTTATACCAGTCAGAAAACAAATATTAAAAATGACAAAATCAATTCGGAATCAGTTGAACCAACTTGTTACAATGCTAGAGACAACTGTGTGGTGAAAGTAAGAGTTAGAATGTCGGAGCTAAACATAAAGAGTGGGGTTATAATGGGTTGCGGTGGCAAAATAAGTAAAGAAAGATGTTTTTTGTGTTGTTTTGAATTGTTTTTCTTTCTTTTTTGCCCCCACACCAACAGCCGCACTGCTCTTTAATTAAGACAGAAGTGTGACACATGTCTTTTCATCTTGTAAAACTTTGATTAATTAACAGCAAAATCCAGAGAGGTCATTGCTGCCTTCTGCTTGGAAAACAGGTCACGACCTCTGTCTTTAAAAAAGAAAGAAAAGAAAAAAAATACACCGCAAGCACGTGGCCGCCTCGCGCTTTTTTTCTTACAGCGCGCGCTCACGGATCAGCCAGAACGGGAACATACATATATTATAATATATATATATATATATATATATATATATATATATAGCTACTACATATTTGACAATTTCTGCAGCACGAGGACCCGCCTCAGCCATGCTTCACTGAACAGGGACCCAGGTTCTTCGAGAAATACCGAAAAATGACAGTGCAATTAAGCGTCTTCGAGCGCGCGCGTGGCCGCCGGTGTTGGCGCGCCACCTGCGAGTGCCGCCGTCGCGAGGAGTCAGCAATTCGAGCGATGTAAACACGGCGTTGCCGCCCACCCGACAGGCTCCGCGCCACTCGCACCTCCCCGTGTCAATCACGGCCCGTCACAGCGCATCGGCTGCGCGAGGCGAACAGGGGAAAACTCGCGCCGACAGCTCACGCTTTTCTCGCACCTGTGGCGGGCCCGCGCCTGTGGCTCTTGCCTGAGCGCGTGAGAAAGTCAAAAAGGCGCTTCTCGTCCTGATGAGCTCGCGCGTGACAGGGGTTAGCGCGTGACAGGTTCGTGCTTGACAGGCATTGTCTGAAAGAATGTATAATCCTTATGATGAACAGTTCACAAATGTGGACCGACTGGGTTTGGTTTTGTTGACGGGAATTGGAAGCCTTCTGGCGTTTTTTGGTCAGCAGCGCTGAACTCTCTGCGTGGGATTTGTGCATGCTCATGCCAAAGTAGGGCAGGGATAGCTCGGCGATTCATTTTTGCTTTTGCGCCCGGAACTGCAGGACCGCCAGAGAGCCACTGTTGGGCCCTCGAGCAACAGCCTTTAGAATAGAACGCTCCTTTATTGTCACATGTACAAGTACAGTACAGTGAAATTGATTCTTCGCATATCCCAGCATGTTGGTAAGCTGG
>JAOUQW010000004.1:7728894-7742711 GCA_028565825.1 Olivaichthys viedmensis
TTGAGGCAGAGGATGAGGTTGAGAGCTCAGAGGAGGAAGCATTGACTGAGGAAGAGCAGGATACAGTTCAAGAAGAATGAGCCCGTCATCCACTGTGAACCAAAACCAAGATACTGTAGACCAGTCTCAAGATACTTGCTCCAGATGGTCACAGAAAGACAAAAGGCATGTTCAAGTATCAAGACCTGCAGTGGTGGAAGAGTACAACACCAACATGGGGGGTGTCGATTTGTGTGATCAAATGCTAAGCTTTCACAGAATGTCCAACTGCACCAGGAAATAGACTGTTCGCACAATCCTACACTTCTTTGATCTGGGCAACGCCAACTCTTGTTTACAATACAAAGAAGACAGCCAGGTCTTGGCATGACCCGCAAGAAAAACTCTTCAATACCTTGCTGCTCTTGGGGGAGGAATTGAATGCCCAGGTGCAGTAAGGCCAAACTGAGCCAATCACGTCAGATAAGTCCAGCGATGAGGGCTACACTCTATCACTCAAAAGAAGTAGGTCTCAACCAGATAAGCATGTGAGGAACGATGGAGCTGTCCACTTGGCAAAGATGATGGATGACCCCAATGCTTCTAGGTGCAGGGAAGAAGGATACAGTGGAAAAACTCTGTGCCTTAAGTACCTTAAGTGCCTTAAGTGCAAGTCAAAGAAGAAGATCTGCTTCATGGAGTACCACAAATGAGAGCTTAATATGCATAGCTAAAAAGATATGCACATTTTCTGTACTTTCCCAAATAACCTTTGTTACACGCAAAAAAATTAATTAATAAAAACTCAAGTTCAGAAGAGTTCTGATTTAGATTACTGACCTAAATGTATTCAGAGATCAGACATTTCAGACATGTATTTGTATGTCAATATTTTCCGAACTATGTCCTGATGTCCTCTACAGAGGACATACAATAAAACAAAAATAAAAACTTTAAAAAAAATGTTTGTTATTATGATTGTTTAACCCTTAGAAAAAAAAAGAAAAGGAAATTCAAAACCTTTTTTCCCCCCTGGATCTCAGGAGGCTATAGAAGGATTATTTCATTTGATTTCATAATGTGCTAGTTGGACAAGCTAACACACGTCTGCTAGCCCGCTCACGTGGACCCTGTGCTGAGGAGAAGCAGTCATATTTTATCTACATATAGCTTTCTATTTTTTCATATAACTGTATTTCATATTAGTGTAAAATACAGTGTTTATTTCTGTTAGCTAGATTTACTATTAGCATAGTCCTTTTTGTGTGAAGGCTATAATTGTTGACAGTTCCTCGCTCACCCCTCTACACACATCACACAGTATGTCCAGCCTCCTCATACACACTTGCTATCTACCCCTAAAGTGCATTTTTGTCACGAACACGCCCGCAGCTCAGGACTAAATTTCCCACAATCCCCCGCAGAGCACTTCCGCATTCCAGATCGCAGAGCTTCTGATCTCTCTCAGCTGACGCTCATTCCGCTCAGTGATTACACACACCGGATCGCACTCACTCCCTGCCCTTATATACCAATATGCAGACACTCACTCTTCACTGAGTATTGTTTGAATGCCTCTCAATGTACAACGCGCTTTCTGAATTGCTCTACCGTGTATGACATTGGATTACCTGATTACGAACTTGCCCGACTCTACCCCAGCCTGTCAGCAGATCGCCCGACCCAAAGCTAGCCCAAGGACAGCGCCACTGCCAAATCCCCTCCATTTGGAGGACTTGTGCCTACAGGCACCCAACCTGCACATGCATCCTACTAAAGTCAACAGTGACAGAATACTCAGCCATACCATGAATGCAGCAGGTAAGGCAACACTTGGCCAGCTGCTCACGGAGCAGCAGCAGCAAATAAATGCTCTCACCACCCAGCTCACTACACGCGGTAGCCCCCGCCGCACCGGCCGCCGCACCCAGGCACTCATCCAGGCGTCCGGTCATCCCGCCAGAGAAATATGACGGCAACCCCGCCACCTGCCATTTCTGTTGCAATGTACTCTGTACTATGATGCCATGGGAGGCACAGACCAGAAGAGGATGCACGAGCTTGTCTCCTTCCTCACAGGAAAAGTGCTACGGTGGGCAACCGCTGTGTGGACCAATGGAGGACAGGGCATAGCCTCCTACCAGGAGCTGTTGGACCGCATGCGCACCGTGTTCGCCCAACCCCCAGACAGAAGGGGGGCTGGTGAGCGGCTCCTCGCCCTGCGGCAAGGCACCAGTTCCGCCGCCGAATATGCACCGTCGCCACGGCCAGCGGATGGAATGAGCAGGCTTTCATCACGGCTTTCCAACAGTTGTGACGTGCTGAGGGAATTGGCGTGCAGGGACAGCCACTCCTCCCTGGACACACTGATCAACATGGTGATCCACCTGGACCAACTCCTCCTGGAAATGAGGGAGCACAGGGTCCCTCAAGTAACGCCTAGGCGTCAGCCAGTAATCGAGAGGGAACCTGAGCCCATGCAGGTGGGTCAAACCCTCCTGAGAGGAATGAGCCAGAACCACCGTCGGTCCCAGGGACTCTGTTACTACTGTGGCAAGGCTGGCCATGTCCTCACCCAATGCCCGGTACATTTTCCCACGAACCCGTCCCGACCGGTTCCCCGGCCGAGGCTGTTCCCCGATTCCAGTAGCCCGGTGAGTGAAACCCGTTCACATTGCTCCATGCCCTTTTGTTCTCTCTGTGATAATAACCATGGAGCACAAGCACCATGTCAGGCTAGTACTTCATCGGCTCCTCGAGAATGGGTTGTACGTGAAACTGGAGAAGTGCAAGTTCCATGTCCCTCGCATTGCATTCCTGGGGTACATCATAAGTGCCGAAGGTGTTTTCATGGACCAGGACAAAGTGAAGGTGGTCACGTCCTGGCCACGCCCAGTGGCCACTCAGTGGACATTCAGAAGTTCATGGGGTTTGCCAACTTCTACAGGTGGTTCATCCAGGGTATTCAGCTCGGTGGCGGCACCCATCACCTCACTCCTAAAAGGGGGTAGGGGAAAGTTCACTTGGACCCATGGAGCGAAGGAGGTTTTTGAATCCCTGAAATGCGCCTTCACCACGGCACCGGTGCTCCGGCATCCCGACCCGACGAGGCCCTTTATGGTAGAGGTGGACGCATCAGAATGCGGTGTCGGGGCTGTCTTGTCCCAGAGACAGGGGGATCCCTCGAAGTTGCACCCGGTGGCCTTCTTCTCAAGGAAATTGTCCCCAGAACGTAACTACGATGTAGAAAACAGGGAGCTGCTGGCTGTTAAACTAGCCCTGGAGGAGTGGCGGCATTGGTTGGAGGGAGCGAAACACCCCTTCACATTATACACGGATCACCGGAACCTGGAGTACCTCAGGGGTGCTAGGAGGCTCAACTCCCGTCAGGCCCGTTGGGCCATGTTCTTCACCAGGTTTATGTTCACTCTCACCTATCGTCCTGGGTCCAAGAACCAGAAGGCAGATGCCCTGTCCCGTCGACAACAGTGACAATTTTTCAAATTTACTCCTCAGTTTTAATTACCGGAATTCCCTACCTTTAACCCTAACACAGCCCTCATGCTGTTTTGAAGATGATGTACTGTGCCAGAAACAAACTGCGAACAAAAATAACCAGATCACTCACTGTGGTAGAAACAAACCTCTGCAGATGATGTCATATCTATAAATAATTAAACTTTTTTTTTCGACATGTTGTCAACGGTATATTTTATTTTGGTTGCAAATGGGCTGCTGGTTGCCTACATCTAAGTTTTATGTGAGAACTAGGGTTCCACCGTGCTGATAAAATCTAGTGCCGACTTTTTGCATCCAACATTTTATCATTCTGCTTCATACAGTATTCCCCTCGCTGCATATCTGAAATTCATAGACAGTCATTCGTCTAGATTTAACCGAGCTGTCCTCATCGTGTCCTCATCAATCATTTACTTCCTGGCATTAGGACGTCTGTTGTTGAAAATACTTGAAACTAAAGCCTCAAAAATAATAACTTCATTGTATTTTACTGTACTGTTTACATTTTCTATTGCTTTGCTTACATTAACATTTCTTTCGCATTTTTTTGTAAGGGCAATATTTATGTTTTGAATGCCTGTGTCAGTGATATTCATGTGCAAGTATACGCTTAATTGGGACAAATCTGTGATAAACTTTTGACTTGTTGAAATCAACAACTTGGGAAAATAGTGCTTAATTAATGTCAATCAGGTCTCCATTGGACAGACATGCAACGCATGCAATTACAGTGTGTGTGTGTGATTCTTACCTGATCATCATAGCGATAGGTGAGATACTGCTCTCCTGTCGTGTCCTCCAGAAAGCTTCCTTGTGGAGAGAGAGCGAACTCAGGCAGGAAGTATGCACTCTGAGACTGACTCGATTCTGCCTGTAAAACAAAACAAAACATTAAGTCTAAACCGATATTTGAAATCTGCACCGTGATCACACTTTGGAGCTCAAGTTTCATGTTTTGCTGCTCTTCCCATACAAAATGTAGTATACTAAAAATATATTACAATATACACTAAGCTGCGATTATATAAGGCACACGTACTTTGTAGCTACAGTCACTGCCCAGTTTACCAACACTTTGTAGGTGTACTATTACTGTCTGTAGCCCATCTTTTGCTATGCACAATTTCTCAGCCCCGCCCCCTCTACCCCAGAATATTGCAATGTATTCAATGTACATATGGGTTAATGAGTTGAATCAGGTATGAGCACCTGAGTTGCGCACCATTGCCTTGATGAGCATTGATCAATAAAGGCTAGCTGTATCAGTTATTATGACCTTATCTGTTAAAAGTTTGTATTTCTTTCCATTAGAAGTCATGTTGCCAATTCTATTCAAACTGTCTCTTTAAGCCAGTTGTCACTAACCCTGTTGCTGGGGTTCCTACAGAGTTCGATTCCTACTGCACCTACTCCAACCAATCAGGGTTTTGGCAAGGCCAATCCCGATTAGCAGGATCAGGTATGTTAGATGAGAGTTAGAGCTAAACTCTGCAGGAAAGTGGATCTCCAGGTTCAGGGTTGGTGACCACTGCATTAAGCTAATAGGAATTAGCGGCAAAGCTTCTGTGCCAGTGACAGTATTCGGACTATAAAAAATAGCTATGATACTTGACATGATTTGAGTACAGACATAAAAAATCACTTATCCATGAGAGTGTCTTCAACTTGATATCAGTGCTACACAATATTAGTCATGTATTTTTGCCCTTTCTGACCTCGTATGTATTGTACTGGAATGGCATTTCCAGAGCGAAGAAAAACAGATATTCTGTTCATGGTTTAGAATGGATGAGTTGGAGCATTAATCTGCTTCACTTGGCTTAATCGGACGCAGTTCTACAGTCTCTTAAATCACCATGCTATTGCTCCAAACTTCGTCAGGGAACCGCAAAATGCAGTTTTAAAAATGATTTAGGAACTCGTCCACCACAGCACCTGCGTAGCAACCAGATCTCCATCAAGCTAAACAAACATTTGCATGTATTAATTTATGCAAAGGTCCATTTTGCTCATCGGGTCACTTAGAGCAGATTTAGAGCTCAAGCGAAAACAATCCTGAGAGCCACGCAATCCTGCCAAAGAGGAAATTCCGCCTTACCCAAAAGGTTTTACTCATGAAGCATAGCAGCAACACACGCACCAACTCCTCAATCTTGGCGGCCATTTTCAAGCACAATATGTTCACTGTGTTAATTCACGCTACGGTGGGGATTTTCTAAACAGGCTAGCCACACTGCTATAAACAATTTATGATGGTTAAGGAGATTTTAAAAATTATTGAGGAATCTCTAGAAGGACACAAAAAGTGTGTTTCTTTCGTTGTTCTCTCAAGAAATGTTTTTGCAAATGAGGATCTGGCATCACAGTCTAATTCTATTGCTGTGCACAGGAAGTGCGTATTAAGAGAACTAGTTTGTGCCTAAGAATATATTTAAAGCAGGCCTGTGGCTTTTAAAGGCACTTGTTTTCATCAGTGACAGCCTGTTCTATACTGACAGGTCTGCATTAAGAGGCTTCTGTATATCTTTGTGTGTGTGTGTGTGTGTGTGTGTGTCTGTGTGTAGGTGTGTACGAGGTTAGGACCCCTCTACAATTTAAGAGGAAGAGGCTCAGCCACCTCTATGGTGACAGCAAGATCATAATGCGTGTGTGTGCCTTGCGCTTCAGAATACTGCCTGCCACTTATACTGTATCTATACATACACACACCTACTTTCCTTTCCCCTAGACTGCCCCTCAGCCTAAACAAGTCGACTCAATGACCTCTCGCTCCAAAATTCCCTTAAGTACCTCACCATCTGTCTGGACCCTTAAACACACACACTCACAAAAATACCCTCACAAAAAAGTGATCCAGGCTTTGGGTGCTGAGACGGAGGATGTAAGGGGAAGCAATCTTCCTCTCCTTTTCATAATCTTCCTCTCCTATTAATCCTCTATGTGGAAACAGACGTCTGTGAGTTATGGAGGAACCAGGCGGCCCACACAGAGCGATAATAAACAGAGATATAAGAAACGCTCCGTGCGTGAGGAGTTCACATTTTAGCAGATGAAACATGCCACTGTAGACATCTTTAATGAATAAGAGGAGCTGAAACACACAGGAAACGCCTCTGACACTGCAAAAATAATCACCAATAAAGCTACAGAACGGACGTGGCATCTACTTAATTAACCTAATCTGACTCATGGATGGTGTCTTTATTTAAGAAATGTTCTGTAACAAACTGTAGCCAGAGGCAGTTGGAAGTTCACACAATCACACAGACCCTTTATTTAGGCTTTTCCATGAATCTTCATCAGGATTCAAAGCTGGCGTCTAAGCACAGGCTGATACCTTCCTCCCAGGCCAATCCATTCTAATGAATCCAAAAACACAGGCAAAAGTCAAAGGCCAGGAGACACAGCAACAACATCTAGGAAACAAAGATGCGAGAAAAAACAGGAAACTTGGAAACATGGCACTAGGAAAACTCCTGAAACCAGGGAAACACAAAAACACAGCTGAGAACTATAATATCAAACGTGCAAGACTTTCCAACAACACAAGACAAACTATTGTAAACGAATTATAAAATATTTTGGGGTTTATACTACCAGGGAGTAGTGGTGGTGAGATGTTGATTATGATTAACTAATTAAACAGTACACTTTTAAAGGGTTCTTTGGATAGTTAGGAGTTCTTTGCTTCCTAAAGCGGTTCTACCAGGAACCCTCTATGATACAGAAAAACTCTGTTGTAGGGTTTCACCTCGAACCTAGGGTTCTCCCTAAGGCACAAGCCAAAGAACCCTTAAGTGTTCTAGATTTAATCTTTTTTTCTCTCGAAGATTGTAGCTATACTTGATTTTCATCCCAGGGAAAAAAGCTCATCTTATACTGTGATTAGACTGTGCATTAGTTCATATAGAATTAAACAATTCTACTTTCATCAGATTTTTTTTTACAATAGTTTGGAACATTGCTACTTACTTATACTATACAGGTCACAAAATTACAATACAATCTTCTATGTGCAAGTTCTATGACTGTCATGATCTCCCGGTTTGAAACCTCTCTCTCTGGGCGCGCATCGCGTTGCAGAGCGCATGTGAGCCACTTCCAGGTGTTTGTGTTCATTCATTCGTTTAACCATGTGCTATGTGTTTATGTTTCTTTGTGTTTACGTTCACGTCTCTGTTTTCATTCTAGTCACGCCCCCCTCGTCTCGCCACTGATTGTTTCCTGAATGTTAACCTGAGTCTTGTTTAACCCTGATTAGTTTGTATATATAAACCCTCCTGTTTCTTTGTCTAATTGCGAAGTATTGTCATGCATTCATGCCTTCAACTCTGAGCGTTATCGCTGTGTTTCGTGTTTGGAGTTTCCCTGTTTCTTTTGTTCCTTTCGTGTCCTTTGATTTCCCGGTTTTGACATCTGCCTGTCCTTTAGGTTTCTGATTATGGATTACCTGGCCTTGATGTTGTCTGCCTGTGGTTTGACCCCCGCTATGCATTCATCCACACTGATTTTTTTGGATTTGCCCTGAAATAAAACACACTGATCTTACGCACTTGCATCCTGCCACTTTCTCAATGCATCGCGCGTTACAGTGACATTCTATATTATTTTTAATATTATTTTTTAGTTTTTCTTCAACATATTAGGCTTTTTCTAAATGTCATTAAGTTGCCCTGGAAATGCCGTAAAAAAAACAATTGCAAAAGTAGAGGAAAGATAATTGTACCCTGATGGGTGTCAAAAATGTGCCTATGCAGGAAAACCCCATTTTAACCAGCTAGATAGTCAGCTAGCTAGCTAGCCTACTAATTAAATGCAACTTTGTTGGTTTGACATGAAGAACTTGTGATACATTCTAGGCAACTGTTTAAGTCTCAAATATGATTAGAATTGCAATATCTAACATCATAAGTAATATTCCCTAATGACATTAATCCAAATAGGAGGCAAAAGGGGGAAGCTTTTTGTCGTTTGTTTTAACAAGGGGGCCGCATCATCTGGCATCCCGCCTCAAATCAAGCCCTGGAACACATGATCATGTGACATGTTCAGGGTAGAGTGATAACAGAGGTGAAACAGGAAACAGAAAGTAGTAAACAGAAAGCTAGAACCATGGCAGATAAACAGAAGGCCTCTGCGACATCATCACATTCTTTTCAAGTCCAAAATTGTCATCCTTTTGTAGATTTCACTTCAGTTTTCTTTTCAGTTTCTGCATTGCCTTAACTCTCCCTAAAACACCCCCAAAAATTCAGGCTTCAACTTTGTTTAACCTCTGTGAGATTCAGATTAGATGGTCACTTTCTCCTCTATCAAACTTGTGTCATACTGTGTGTTGATATCAGATAGGATCAGAGGCAGTGAACCGGTTTTATTTAGCCCAGCATTGCACAAACTCATTACACAAGGTTACTGGCATTTACAACAGCGAGCGCAGGTGCGTCTATTTTATACACAGCCGTTCTCTAAGTTTCAGCGAGCCCTCGATTAGAAAACTATGGTCGCATTGTCTGAGCCGAGCCGCAGAGCCAAGCGCTGAGTCCACATCCATGGCACGAATCCTCGTTGCGAAGATGAGAAGTGAAAGGCTCTGCTTTGCCCAGAAGAATGTCTCGATTCTTTCAGAAGGAGCTACGCCCAATAAAATCAAGACAGTCCTGGCAGCTCTCAGGCCTTATGTAACGCAGCATGCTTTTCTTCCGCCAGTCGTGGCTGTTCCTGAGTCAGTTTGGGGTTCTTAAGTACAGAAAGACTAAGATTAGCATGGACAGTATGGAGAGAGCATGAGGATTTATGTCATCAGTTCTAAAAAACTAATAAAAATGTTACTCAGCTGATCCTTATTATTCAAGAATACATAATTTAAAACAGACAAATCCATTGTTTAGCTGTGTGAGAAAACCTTGTATGTATGTGTTTGCATTCTAAATAGCCATATTGCATCAGGTCAATTTGGGATATAGTCTGAAACGAACAAATAACATAACCTTACTAAGAATAATATACTCACCAATAACAAAAATACTGGAAATATACAGTATTGCTTATCCAACTGACAATGGAAAACTCTCTTCACCATTTAGTGTGGTTTTGCAAAGTTTGTGTTGTTTTCAACATACCAAAATGTCCACATGAACATGGTCGTCAATTGTTTTCTGGTTATGATATGGTTTCTCTCCTGACAATGACCCTGTCTTACTCTTTGCATACGCCTCTTTGTCATTATTTTTGACCTAAGCCAGGGGTGTCAGACTCCAGTCTTGGTTGACCACAGCCCTAAACAGATTTGTGTTTTCCCCTTTTATAACACAGTCCATGAAGGCCTTGGTAATTACTTGATGAGTTGAATATAAGTGTCATGCGTGGCGGTTGCCACGCAACGTGCACGACCACACGCATTTGTTTGTATGTAGAATAGAAGAATAGAATGGCTTTTTTTTTTTGTAACTGCCTCTGTCCCGTAATGTGATTCACCCCACCTGCCTCTCGTTTGTCTGTGTAATTAGTATCTGTTTAAATAGCCCTCATGTCCCTGTCCAGTTTGTACCGGATTGTTTAATGTTATGTGTAGCTCTGTATGTATGTGTCATTTTAATAAATGTTCAATGGTTAGGGTTAGGGTTACCCTAACCCTAACCCTAACCCATTGCTTGCGCCTGTGTCCTGCCTGCACCGCTACACACCGTGACAATAAGGTGTGTTAAATGTAGTAGAATGGTACTCTGCATTGCTGTGACCACTGGCTTAAGCTGTCCTTGACTGCTCTTTTGACTTTTGGAATAAATACGGTTTGTGCACTTACATATTGCCTGTGCATCCAGGTCATTACAGATGAGCATTTAATTGCGGAACGGTCTCACCGTGCCTTATCATGGAGTATAAATGCGCCAAGAATAACATCTATTCATGCTCTCCTTTCATACATAACATAATGTAGCACATAATTTAGGCATCACAATGTATTAAATCAAAATGATGACACGTAGTCTGGGTTCTGCAGTTTCTAAAGGGCAAACATCTCGAAATTCAAGTTCCAAATGAAGTATGTTACTCCACTGACCAAACTGAAGAATAAAAATTAAGTAAATAACTAATTTCTCCCTATTTTTTTTATTAACAGTTGATTCACAAATTGCTTGAATCAGAAGAAGTATTAGCAGTTGTGAACAGCGAGAGATGTAGAGGGTTATGGCGAAGCTTCTATCAGCACAACAAATGTCATGAGGCTGTACACTTCAGAGGAATCAAGCAAAGGTACCATCATTACAGAAGATCAATATGATGAAAAGTGTCATTGATTGACAGATTACCACAAGATCAGGAAGTGCTGGCCTGAATATGTCTTTTAGTGTAGGCACTGAACGAAAACAATGTTTGAGGGCGTTTTCAGACCTAGTTCATTTCTGTTTTTGTCAGAATAAGCTCTTAAGTTGTATGGATGGGGTTCTCACTACCAAATGGAAATGAACCAATTAACCAATTTCGAAGGGGAAGGGTAGAAATGACAAAAAGATTATTAAACCCCTTTGGAATTATCAAACTGGAAGAGATGACTTAATGTGAGCAATTAATAATCACCATTCGGATGCTTAGAAAAAGACATGCAACTTTCCGACACCTTTATATACAAATGACTGTCCCAGGTCAATCTACGACTCATTGTGCTTAGCATGGGCACACCACAATCAGCCTGGTGAAAACTACTGAAACTGACTGCCCCATAATGCTCAGCACTTCCTTTATTTGTGTCAAATTGCTTTTGCACTTAAACCAAACCACAAACAAGTTTGTTTGGTACCATGCCAAGACCACATCTTGATTTGGTCCGCACCCTGGTTTGAATGACGTATTTACACCAGGCCAAAAATGAACCAAACTAAAGAGGCAAATGTGCCACGGATCAAAATAACCGAATGATGTAGGTGTGAAAGTGTCCTTATTCCACGACTTTAATAAATCTGGGGCTGGGAAACTCTCTATAGGGAGTCGCGGGTGACACTTCCAATCTGGACACTTCAACCAGCCAAGGTCATTGGCAGCTATTATAGTAGATTTATACTATAAACCAATAATAATAATAATAATAATAATAATAATATAATATAATAATAACAATATCTGTTATACGTGTAACACTTTTCCCATACGTTTCAAAAAAGGAAAACTTAGTTATAATACCAACAGAGAATTGAAACAATACACAGACCACACTGTCACCATGAATTACCCTGACTTGCTATATGAACAGCAGCAGGGTGACGGAGAGTTCGAGGAAAATGCAGCTGAGGAATTCTGGGATGTGGCTGCACGGCCCTGAGGGTGAAGTGAGGATTGCGTGAAGTGAGCTCCTGTCAACAGCTGCTCTTTGTCTATTTGTGACTGTAGTAAATAATAATCACACTAATAATAATTGCCCTCTAGAAAAACAAAGTAGTGTGAACTTTCTATCACCATCATTTGCTGGACAAATTAATACATTTATGAGAAATCGAATTGTCAAGCTGCTTTGTTAACAACTAACTAACTAACAACATTAACAATGTCTCCTTTACCACTAATATTTCCTCGATTATTGGACCCAATTCTTCTGCCTCTAAACTAGTGGTATGACATTATACCAGGAAAGGAAATCTAAATATGTTACACTGATATAGATCATGATGTTACAAACAGAGTGGCCTACTTTGAAGTGTAGAAGTGTAAATCTGTGTTTCTACTTTGTTCTGATAAACAACTGATGGCTAAGAGCGATGCTCTTAACAAGTCCGTTTTCATCTAATAATCTCCATAACTGAATAATTAAACCCTTGCACTACAGCCACAGTGTTATACGGCATTTATACCAGGGCTACCTAAAATACTCATTTTTGATTGGCCTGGCAGGTGTCCACTATTTTCTCATATCACGGGGCCTCTAACATAGATCCAGTCAAAATGCAATCACAGTTCTAATACAACATGGTAAGTTGTCAATGATGGAATGTTGTCATAACAGCAGTCCTTAAGGCTAGGTCTATATTTGCGTGACAAAAAACGACAATAAGAAAAATTAATAGGTGGCCAGCAATGTCTTAGGGAAGTACGCAGCTCAGGGCTACAGCCAATCAAATTGAGGTTTTCTCAGTACTATACAAATTAGTTAGCACATGGGGAAATGGTCCAGTAAACACATTGGACCAATCCAATGACCGTAAATAAAAACCCAATCCTTCCCTAGTGGGCCTTTAGTGCAATGGATCTTACAGTGTACAAGAGTGTGTAGGCACGTGGGTGATACAAGTCTCTTTGTAGTTGCTGTGTTGCAACATTTTCTGGATAAAAGCATTGACAGGAACAGAATGCAAAATCATCATGGTCATTCTAGACATTTGATATTTGATATTTGAAATGATTCGTCATATTCTTACAATAATTCACTATAATATCTACTGTGGATGATAAATAACCTCTGGACACTGCATATATGAGCTATATGAGCTTCTTCTTCAAAAATTAGAACACAGTTTTGTGTCGCAGGTTTATGACAACATTATTTGTAGCGTTGTTGAAACTTTTGAAGCTATTCAGTAATTGTCAAGCTTGTGGATCAAATGATAAAATGTCCAATTTCTCTAGAAAAAGACCAAGGTCAAATGACAAGTTAAGTTGTTTGAAGACAATCAGAAATGAATGGAAGTCAATGGAAAGCCTTTCTAATCTGGTCCTCTGGTGCTGGAAACCCCAAAATTATTTCACTTCCGCTGGTATGCATTAGAGCAGAAATCTTGCCCCCTTTGACCATTCGTATGTCCCGAATTGTCCAAATGTCCTCAGCTCTCTACTCTCATTATACTTGCATTTGGTTCCTAAGCAGGGCTTACTAAAACAACAGGGCTTGTAGCATTTTGTCTACAAGTAGCAACAGTACAGGCCTCCCTACACATCCACAAGGGAAACATAGAGACGTGAACGCAGGTTGCCCACACCTCCTCTGCCTCTAATCTCAGCTCTAAAAGTCTATTTACACTTAACACAACGTAACTAAATGTCACGGAAGTGTGAAATATTTGCAAATGGTAAGTATTTTTGCCATCATCTACGAAATGTTCCCACAACATAAAAAAGTACAAAACGCAGCCCACAAGCAGCAGCAGTGCCAATAGATTTGTAATCTCAAACCTCACTGCCAATGTGTTCCCAAAGCATTTATTTTAAACTTTACAACCATTTTAGGTTTCAGCCTAAATTGTTTCATTCTCCATGTAGAATAGAATAGAATAGAAAGCTCCTTTATTGTCACATATACACATACAAGTACAGTACAGTGAAATTGATTCTTC
>JAOUQW010000004.1:7743409-7761742 GCA_028565825.1 Olivaichthys viedmensis
GGTCAGCCATGATACAGCACCCCTGGAGCAGGGAGGGTTAAGGGCCTTGCTCAAAGGCCCAACAGTGGCAGCTTGGCTGAGGTTTGAACCCACGACCTTCTGATCAGTAGTCCAGTGCCCTAACTAGTGAGCCACCACTGGTGGGCAGTGGTGTAGGGTGGCAGCCCACCACTGCCACCACACATGTCTTTGCAATATAAATTGAAAAAAGAAAACAAAAAACCATTTCTTGTGGGGGTTTTTTTCTTTGCACATTGTTTTCATTTTTTTTGAAGTATTTGTGCTTAATAACTGGTGGAATTGAAAAGCTGAGTGCGTGCTGAATCAGAAGACACATATAGCGTAATATAACATAAAATTACAGTGAAAAAATATAAGATATGCACAAGCGGCCACTTTTAAGCTTAGGCTTAGGTTTCATATGGTTAAAAGGCATCAACACCTGCTTATACAGAAGCTCAAACTCTACAATGACTGTAGGCGAGTTCGAAACGCTACTGCAAGTGCTGTACCGCCCATGAAAAAACTGCGAGTTGAGCAACTTGGCCATATGTTTACTTATAACTTTATATTTATTTATTGTTTATTGAATTAATACCTAAGCTGAGATTATATGAATGCATAACTTTTTTTGGCTTTTCCTACTAAAGCACTACTCCTACTCTCCTACAGTAATGAGTGCTCATTACTGACACATACATAATTTCATTCAGGTTTGCATTTTTGTAGCTACTAATGCTGTTTGTCATAACTCTTGTGTTAGTGCTCTGACAGAAGAGTTATCAACTGCTTGGCCGCTATGTTGACTGGTTGACATCAAATGAGCCGTGCATAACGTGAATAAAAGTATATCTCATTGGTTGATGAGGTTTTTCACTGAATTTAAAAAAATGCAGAAATCAGGCCAGCTCCGGGAAGAAAAAAAAGTGTCGGTGTTGATGTGCAAGCATTCACAGATTATTGTTTTTGTTCTGTGTGAATAGGCTTTAACGCATTTCCTCGCCTCTGCACGTCTCTTTTCTTACACATGCCTGTCTTCACCTGTAATCTTGCCTGTGATACAACCCTCACCCATTCAGAGCTGCTGAATTTACCACTCAAAGTCTAATCGTGCTGACATCCATAATTCACACTCTCATTACCACCAAAAATGGGGATGAGAGGTAGAGGATAAACGCTCCAGCCTGTGTTATGTGTGGATGCTGGAGTGTGCAGTTAGAAACAAGTTATTCAGAACACATGGAGTAAAGTGAAAATGGGTTATTTATTAGACAGACGCTTTTATCCAAAGCGACTTCCGTGTGAGGTGGAATCTAAGCATGTCATTAAGCAGTTGAGGGTTAAAGGTCTTGCTCACAGCTCTGGTAGTCGCAGGATTTGAACTCACAACCTTCTGGTTACTCATGCAGAACCTTAACAGCTATCACTGCCATAGACTGGTTTTCCTGCTAGAACACTAAATTCAAAGTTTTATTTCACTGCTTTTAAAGTTAATATGGTAATCGATGTTAGCTTGTGCATGTATTGTCTAGCGTTACTCAAAGAATCATGAGATAAGTTACCTAGCTACCTAGGTTAGCTAGTTAATTTGATCTGCATACATTAGCTACCTAAGTTAGCTTGCTAGATAAGACAATTTATTTTATATATAAGTTCAGTTAAGCAAGTAAGGCGACTCAGTCATATTGTACCCAGAGTGAATTTACACGTGTACAAAGAAACTACAGGTCACAATGTATTATGGACCCAGATGGTAAGACTAAAAATTATAACAAAAATGCATTATATAAAGAAAAATCTGAAAAAATACCCCGCAGAAAACAAAAAACACATTCAATTCTGTCACATATCTTAAAGAAAAAGATCTCTAAATATTAGGGAGGATCAATGCGAGTCTATGGGGGATACTTACTTCTGGGGAGTATAAGCTGCTGCAGCAATGGTTTCTGTAGTGCGCCCTCTGTCAGCTATGTAGGGCTCTAATATGTATATCTATGATTCATACACTCTTCATTGTATGTGTAAAAAAAGAACCTGAGGCATTTTGACCAAAGCTGAACAAAGCAATGTGCAAAACCAAGGTTGTACATGTCGAATATCAGTGTTGAGCTTATAAAAGAAGACTGTCGGCAGTAGGTTTCTGACCCAGATACAGTACAGCACTGCAGTACTCGCACAGTCCTTGTCTGAAAGCTCACAGCTAGTTTGGTCTGACAGGAGGAATAAAGAGTTTTATGCGATGAGTTCCAGAGCCGTTAAGAGCGGAGATGCGGGAGGAGTAAGAGGAGGGAGAGCACATAGGCAGAGAGAAGGAGAGAGACTGAAAGAGAGAGAGTGATGGAGTAAGAGCGCAAGAGAGAGAGAAAGAGAGAGAGGAGATCTCGTCCAGTTGATTAGCGGTGCCGAGGGTGCAGATCGGCAGTGCGTCTGTTTACAGCTGACTAGAGTGAATGGCCACACTGTACCTTTCTATGAAAGAGCCTTTCAGAACCCAACTCTGCTAGAGAGAGAGAGAGCGAGAGAGAGAGAGAGAGAGAGAAAGAGAGAGAGAGAGAGAGTTCATATTGCTGGATGAAGGCTTGTGGCGAGGGCAGATAAGTGATCTTTTCACTTTTGTCTAAAAGATTTAGGTGCCGTCCAGGGAACCTATGCCTGATTTAATCTGAGCTACAAGTTACACTACAAAAATAAACATTGGGTCCACAAGAAGCAGCTTCATTGCGTTGACTTGAAATAGAAAAGTGGCTCTAACCAACTGACAATAAATGTATAACATGATGGATAGAATATAGTAAACTAAAACTAGGATGGCAGAGTGGCGCAGCGGCGCAGCAGGTAGTGATGCCGCCTCACAGCGCCAGGGTTTGACCCTGAGCTCGGGTTACTGTCTGTGCGGGGTTTTGCACGTTCTCCCTGTGTTCTCCGGTTTCCTCGCATCTCCCAAAAACATGCCGGATTGACAACTCTAAATTGCCCCTAGGTGTGAATGAGTACGCGAATTTGTGTGTAATGCCCTGTGATGGACTGGCGTCCCACCCCGGGTGTATTCCCGCCTTGCGCTCAGTGTTTCCGAGATAGGCTTCCGGATCCAACCCTGACCAGGATGAAGATGAGTGAAATGAATGAATGAATAGTGTAGACTACATTAACAGATATAGCGTTCATCAGCACTACTCCGCTTACAAGGTACTTGATTTAAAAATAAAACGACGCTACCATGTTGCGACTGGGAAATTTAATACATTTGCTATTTGTAGCTTCCTCACTGCACAACATTGCTTTTACTGCTGGTTGCCATGGTTTCCCTGGTTGCACCTAACTAATGCAATGGCCATCTTCTGCATCGTGATCTTGTTAAGTTTATTCAGCAACACTCAACAAATCAGTTTTGATCAACCAAAACACCTCATATTCACAACCAAATTCAAATATTTTCTTGGAATTAACAGCCTACTTGGCAACAACGCGTGTGATAGATTAATGCTAACTAGTTTGCTTAACTTTATATTCTGTTACAGGCCTCCAGGCCTATTTCCCGATATATTTTTAAGCAATAAGCCGCTAAAATCGATTTCTCCTCTATCTTGAATCGGGACAAACCAAAAAGACAGATAATGTTTCATTGTTCTCAAAAATTAAGGACCTTAAGTCCCACCAGTGCCTCGTGCTTCTTAGAGGTCACCACATCGCTTCATTCCTTATTTGCATAAAGTTACTTTATTGTACTGCACGGTCCCACCCACTTCACTATGCCTTCTGTCGCTGTAACTCGCCAACTCTCACTGAAAATCCATAAGCAGACAAAGTTTACTCCAGTGCCTTCTGTTCACTTAAAGCAAAGTGCACTGAAAGTCAAGCCGGGCAGAGTGTAGATGTAGATAAAGAGGAGTGGAGGCAGATGGAGCTGTAGAGGCAGCTAAAAGAAGTGCACTTCGGAAAAAAAAACCCAGCCTGAGTGCAGTCTGAGGCAGATGGAGATTTAGATTTTCAGAGCATTCTGAGGCAAACAGAGCCGTTAAGTGTGAATAAATAGAGTGCATGTTGAGGCAGATGGAACTATAGAGGCAGCCAAAGACGACTGCACTCTGAGGCAGATGGAGTAAGAGTGTTCACTGAATGTGGAGTGCAAAGCAGCCACAGCGAATTGCAGAGAGTCGGGCCAAGCAGAGTGCACGCTGAGGACGACGGAGCAGCAAAGTCAGGCCAAGCGGATACTGATGCAGCCTAAGCAGCGTGCACTGAGAGTCAGGCCAAGCGGAGAGCACTCTGTGACAGATGGAGTTGTGGAGTCAGACCAAATGAAGTGATTCTGGGACAGACAAAGCTGCAGAGGCAGCCTAAACGAGGTGCGCTCCAAAACAAGAACAGCAAGGACCCCTCCTCTTTGCTTCTCTCTTCTCTATTTTCTCCTCCTTTTTCTCTCTCCCACGAGCCCGGTGAGAAAAACCCAGTGTCGGCGCATGTGGGATTCATTAGGACCCATTTCGAAATTATTTCGGCGCACACACTGGTGTTACTCTATTAAACCCACGCGTTCAGTGCTGCGTTGATTTAGGACTTGTTCTGTGAGATTTGCAAGTACAAGCAGCTGTGTGTGGTGGCAGAGTGGATCCAAAAATGTTCAGACTTCGTGCTTGGTCAAGAGGACATGTTAAAGGTTAATGGGTTAAGGTCAAACCTTATTAGAACGGAAACAATTCAGATGGAGATGATTAATAAGCTTCAGCCATATTTCATTATCTAAATTTGCTTTACAAAAAATCATGCAAAACTGAAAATAACCAGTTGGCAGCCAATCAATCATAATTACACATGGGAAAAATTCACATTAGCTGATTACAATTTTACTTGACTTTATTATAACTTAAAAAATAAAAAAAAAGATATTACTAATACTGCATTTTGACAAATAACTCATCAGTGCTGAAAATCTCACCCTCATACATTTCCAGTTGGCTATAATCAGTATTCTTAGGGTGGCTCGTTTGCTGAAATCAAAGAGCAGCTAACCAGAGGAATTGTGAAAAAAAAAAAAACAGAAAAGAGCTTTTTATCCCAGCAGTGACTTGATATAAACCCACGATACCGTCAATCTTCAGCAGCGCTCACATTTCACACGGCGAAACACAAATAAACCCAATCAGTGGATTTCCTTTCTGAAAGGTAGAGTGTGGCTTTAGCAGACAGAACGATTAACCCTTCAGAGGGTGGAACGATATGAGAAATTCACGGTATGATAACCAGCCGGCTCAATATGACAGTTTTCAGTCCATCACAGTATCTGCTGCTGCCTATTTTCAGAGAGGACGACATTAAATGACTTATAACGCTGCCGCAGCAGTTATCCGGCAATTATTCTTTTAGGTGAACTGCTAAAATATTGTTGAAAGCAGACTTGTTAAGAAGATCACTCTTAGCCTCAACAATGTTTCAAATGACCTCCACCTGCGGTCAAATTTTTTGTGACATTATTATCTATCCAGCATAACATTATCAAAAGAACTATTATTATGATCTGCTGTCATAGCGGTTCACTGTAAAATGTCAAATCTGTAACCAAAAATGTTTTTCCTTTGTCTTTTTCACTTGTGACTTGGAATTTCATTGGTTAAAGGGAAAATTGTGACTTTTATTCCCCACATTTTTTCTCCCCTTATTTAGTCATATCCATCTGCTGTTGGAAGTCCTTCCTATCGCATGACCGCTACTAACCTGGGAGGACGAAAACTAACATGTGCTTCCTCTGACAAACGTGAAGCTAGTGTTTCATTTTGATCACAATATATAAGGATTTGCCAAATGTGTGTGTTGAAGATTTAATACACATTACATCAGTATGATGGTACCGTGATAAGGAAATCTGAAATAGTTATATTGTTAACGTCATGCAATACCGGTATAAGATGATGACGTACCTACAAGATAAACAAGAGATAACAGGGTGGGCTATATTTTTTAAGAGGAGAACATGGGAGAATAGTGTTTCTGCGTTGCTTTGCTCAACTACCGAAGGCTCAAAGCGATTTTCTGAAAAGCAGTGAAGCATTTTAAAGCATTTACATTTATTTTTTATTTCATTGTAAAAGTCTTTGTGTTGGTTTACCTCGCACCGATGGCTATTTCTGTGTTGCTCATTTGGTTTTACTGTCCCATGAGACAAGAATGTCAGCACACACACACACACACACATACACACACACACATACAGCTCCTACCTATTCCTGCGGCTGAGTGTATGGAGCCAGTCTGTGTTTTACATGTCTCAGCTGTTTAAACAGGCTGTAGCTCAACCTCTCTGTCTCCGTGTTCACAAAATAGCAGGCGTGAGCGAGCTCAACTCTCCGAGCACGGCCTCACACCTCCGTGTAACGCAAACACACACACACACACACACACACGCATACCAGCACACACACTGACAAGCATTTGTAGAGTGAAGGCCAGCAATGACAAAAGAGTCCTGCTGCTTCATAAACAGTCATCAAGGAGAAAAGCACAACAGGACACTTACCTTTAATACACATCTAACTCAGTTTATAAGGGTCTCAATAATGGACTGATGTGATGTAAGATCACAACACATTTAATCATTTTTAGAACATTAATCACATTTGCACATTTCACTTCTCATTTAACTGATGTACATTCCTGTAAGAAACAGCATTCATTGTAAATGTTCCTAACTAGTATAATATTTTATAATAAATTAGTTATGCTGTAGTAGGCCACGATTTCATTACAGCACAACAGAGCATGTGCCGATAATCAGTTATACAATATATGGAAATATTCAACACACTCAATGTTGTTATCGAGCACACTTTAATGTATCATCACTAACCCTGCATTCCGTTAGGGGGAAGGCTGCCTACATAGGTAACATTATGGGGCAGTGAAATTAAGTCTGTCCTATTTAGAAGGCAGCACAGGGTCAGCTATCTTCCTTATAAGGTTCCTTATAATGGACATATTTATGGGAGAGAATCCCATAATTATGTTGGCCAAACAAAAGTTCCATAAAGTTTTGAAGAACAGGGTGGACAGAACCGTCACTCTGGCTGTTTTCAGTCATGTTCAATACCGTTGTCACGCGCACGGCTGTGCGCGGGCCATAGCGAGGCGGTAGCCATGGCGACGGCCGCCACGTGCGCGACCACGCGCGTTTGTTTGTTTTGTTTCCTTGACTTTGTCTCGTGATGTGATTGTCCCCACCTGCATGTCGTTTGTCTGAAATCAGCAGTGTTTAAATACCCGCCTGTGTCCGTCCCGTATTGTCTCCTGTTGTTTGTGTGTTTATGTGCTTTGAACACGCCTGTCACGGCGAGCTTACTTTTGAAGGTTTATAACCCGATGTCTGTCAAAGGAATAAATATGTTTGATTTACTCAGCGGCTTCGTGCTTGTGTCCACAACCCGGAACTCGATCGTGACAACCGTGATAATATCGTAAACCGTGATAAAGGGTTAGGCAATTATCATGATTTGAAATAACAAAATGCATCATTAGCCTCGTTGTTAAAAATAGCTGTTAAAGAGACTTGTGCTCTTTTGGTAAGTGTTTTACCAAAAGAAAGAGACTGAACTGGCTCCGATTGGCCTTTAAGCCATAAAGGTCCCTGCAAAGGCTAAACTATGATGAAAAGCAATCAGGCATGAAGCTAATCCAACATCTGCTCACCCTCTTTACCTGAAGGTTGAAACTCGAAGCACAGTAAAGTGTCTGTCAATCCAACACTGCACGGTTTAGTTTTTTCCTGCTCTAACACACATGAATCAGTTTAGAAAAAGTTTGATAATGAGCTGAACTAGGCGTGTTAAAGAAGGGAAGACACTACAAGAAACAGCGCAGGTTTCGTCCAGGATTGATAAATAATGCTCTAGATACTTAAGAATGGGAAGGCTTTAAAAATAATGCTATGTTGAGAGATGATGCTAAATTCATGTTGGTTCAGAAGATAAATCCTTGAACGCTTTATCTGCACAGGATACTGATCTGGACAGACACCGGGGTTATTGAGAGTATCCACATCAGGCATTAGTTTTCTGGCCTGAGACCGTCTCGCCTGTAAAGAAAAGAGACAGACCTGGCCCCGATCAGGGCCGTTAAGAGCACAAAGATCCTTGAAAACGTAAAACAATGGAACGCAATCAGGCATGAAGCTAATCCAACATCTGCTTTTCATAAGGCACGGACCAAGCCAAGCGTGAATTAAAGTTTCAAAACCCAATCTGCCCTGGTCTGCCATCGTCAGCTGTGGACTCAGTCACCCTGCAACTTCTCCCCTTAAATGATGTTTCTGAAAGAAGTCCTTCGAGAGGTTTTGGACAAGAGGAAGTGAAGACGATGTCTGCAGAAGGATGCTTTGATCTCCTATGATACTCAAGCTACCTTACATAGATGGTAGAAAACTAATATTTTAAAAGAGCTCGGCTAGAAGCAGGCGTAGCAAATCATTCATATATGAATTTACTGAGGATATGTCTGAGGATTATGTGAGCCTGGTGATGATCATATTCATGCTTCAGATCTTCATTTTATTCCAACCTGATCTCATAGGAAGTGTTGGATTTAATTTCATACAAATGATGTGGTGCTGATATACAATTTTCATATCACGAAAACTGCCTTGAATATCATGATAATATATTTTATCAGGGTGTACAATATATAAAATATATATATACAATATATAATGTCCAAACTTTTGACTGGTACTGTATGACACTGAAGGCCGTCCTAACCACGATGCCTGCCAAGGTTCCTCGTTGGTTAAAATGCTACCCAATGTGACAAGGACTTTAAGGGTGCTGCTAATAAGGCAGCTGCCACCAGAATGCAACGCGGCCCAAAAATGCTCCCTATCTAGACAGTCTCTAGATAGGGTCAGTTTTTTGCAGTTTCTGAATTTTCTGAATTTTTATTTCTTTTTTTTTTTTTTTTTTTACTTAAAACAAGTCGTTTTTACTTCAAATTAAATTGTGTCCCCAAACACATAATTTTACTTCGGAGAAGCAGAACGAGTGGCTCGACCTATTTGGGAAGTTTTAAGAAAAGCCTCCTGGGTGAAGCTCCCTCATGAAGCTGGTTGAGAAGATGGCGAGAGTGTGCAAAGCTTCATCAGGAACACTGTTAAGAACTTAAAAAACAGAAAATAGAAGTAGAAAACACTTTTCTTGGTCACTGCATAATTCCATATGTGTTATTTCATTGTGTTAATGTCTTCATTATTATTCTAAAATAGTAGAAAATAGAAAAAATGAAGAAAACTCTTCTATGAGCAGGTGTATCCAAACTTTCGACTGGCAAAGTATATATTTCAAATATGGGATAAAGTTCTCAAATATGGCCCTATACACTTGGAACTCGGCGGTAGGGGCAAATTACTATATTAACATATTGTGTAAATACGGTGATTATATTGTTTTAAAAATGTAAATAGTAGCAATGATTTTGACCAAATGATTGCATCCTTTTCAGAGTGCGTGAATTTCTGTGATTCTTCTGAATGTTGACAGAACACTCTTTAAGAGCAATTTTTGTTTAAAACTAGCAAAGCTTGATTTCATTATCCCCGGAATATCCCACATTACAATTAAAATATTCTGCAAGCCCTAATAAGCTCATGCACATGAGCACTCTCTTTTACTCACAAAAACACAGGTTTTCTAAAACAAAATTTGACATTCACCTCCTCACCCTTTGGTCCAACAGCTCCAGGCAAGCCCTAGGTTTAGAAAAAACAGAATGCATGATCTCTCCAACATGATTAGTATTCTACAACTGCAAACGACTTCAGGTGGCTTAAACTTAATAAAATGCAGATTCCACTTTTCTGTCTCTCCCACACCAATACCTCGTCATAACTGAGAGGTTCTCGGTGTGTAATGATTAATGTAATCACTTGAGACACGTTAGCTAACTGATCCAGTCAGACATGTAACTTCAGTAAAGTAAGTTTCATATTAAACTTACTGAAAGTTCAATAGCACAGATTCCCATCAGCAGATTTAAATTGGAAATATAAATAATTTATCACAACAATCAAGGATACCGAAGCCCCCTCAACCCTCCAAATGTGGAGGTGTGGAGGCAGTCTTCCCCTCACTAATCATTTATTTTAATTTCCCCAGGGTGTGCTAACTTAGCAAGAAGGCATCAGGTCATGTTCGAATCAAATGTTTGCATAGTGTACACAGTGTACATGTATTCTTCATTGTCCTACATATCCCATAATCCTGTGTGTCAGCTCGGGCGCAGCAGCCCGTATGGACAAGAATGGTGGCGGAAAACACCAGTAAGAGAAAGAAGTTTGTGAACAATTAAATTATTTGTAATTGTTTTTTACTTTTCTGACAAAAAATAGCTGGTGTAGTCACAGAATATTTATTCTATCATCCCCAATGGTACTTTATTCCATCGAGCCCAACAGACTTTTGGGGTTAGCGTCCGTTGGCGTTTGTCAGTATCTTGGCCACATTGTGACGTATACTGCCTTCGAAGTGTGTCTCAAACTGTTAACCTCTTTAGAGGTACCTTTGTATCTATTGAAGTGCGCCTTCTAAGACACTGACTTATAAGACAGCTTAAATTTTTATTATTGTACTCTTACGTTTGTCTCTGCATCCTCCATTTGTCAAATATGAACGCATATTTTCCTCCAGATGTGGTCTGCATTCTGGGGAAACCCTCCCTGCTATTAAAGATCTGACTGGAAAGCTGACTACTCTAACTGCAATACTACAACATTGGAAACGGGGAGCCCCTTACCATAAAACTGGCTATACAATGGCACCACTGGCTTGAAGGTGCATGCCATTTGTGGTATACAAAGATAACCTCAGAAACATAATTGCATTTTTAGTGCATTCTTCAAATCATTGTTTTATCATAGATCCTCTCCTCCATTACCCAGACTTGTCAAAGACAATGGTGGACATCTCTGAGATTGGGAAAAAGGGCTGTATTATCCATATGGCAAAGAGACCCAGCCAAACTACTGTACATCTGTATGTGTTCCTGTCCTAAAATCCAGTCTCTTGCAGAGAGGAACTTGGAAACGGGGAGCTCCTTGCCATAAAACTGGCTATAAAATGGTACCACTGGCTTGAAGGTGCATGCCATTTGTGGTATACAAAAAAAATCTTGGGTTCGTCCACAAGATGCAGCAGCTTACTTCTTACCAACCTATAACAGGATGAAGGCTTTGTGTTTTGCATCCAGTTTACCACCCATAGTGTAATATTCATTACTAAGCAATTGAACTTGGATGTTTACCAAGTTCTGAATTTGGTGCATTTTCTCAACAATATATGGCGATGCAATAAACAATAAACAAACACAGTTTCTGAAATGAGAACACATTTGTTTGATGCCGTATGACTAGCTTACTAAGTAAGAAATTGCAACTTTCTAATTACACAAAAAAAGTGTCTGGTTGCACTTTTACTCAATGAGGTCCAGGTAGAACAAAGTCACCATCAATTTCTAAGCTCAGGTCACTGCAAGGAAAAAGTCCCCACTTAGTTTCTTGTGCCTTTCATAATTACTCGAATGTCATGAGAAGCAAGAGGGAGGGTCACTGTAAGAAGACATGTCAGGTGCCATTGTTTACCCACTTTGACACAGATTTAGTTAAGGTGCCAGCACAATTGCAGGAAACAAGACCATCAAAATAGGTCTCAATCAAAATAGATGATGGTCATCATCTCCCAACCCGGACCCCATAGAGAGCTTGTAGGATGCCCGTGATTGCAGCATGAGCAGACAACATGACACTCTACTTGCATGACACTACTTGCCAATATTAGCAAATTAATCAGATCCTTCTGTGCGAATGCAAGAACATCCCATAACTGCAGATTCAGAGGTTAATTGGTTCTGTGTGCCAGAGGGGTCAAGTAGTGCTGACTGTAAGGTGGTCACACAAGGTACTGAAGGACAGCAGGACAAGTGTGGTTAATGTTAACAGTTGCTTATTTCATGTTGTTATTTCCTGTCACAATGAAGGTTTGAAGGTTTTGTTTTTTCATCAGTATATATGTAATGAAAGGTTCTACCAGGAGAGAAAAATAATAATAGAAAAAGCATTCACTTACTGCTAATCCATGAGGTCCCATAGACCCCACATCTCCACGATCACCCTGTGACAGAATTCCAAATATACGTTTAAATGAAAAATCAGTACTTTGTACAAACAATTTAGATAAAAAATCTAAAAAAGATTAAAAATCTTGGCATTAGCAGATTCTCATTGGGGGGCATTGGCAGAGACAACATCTATTGTTGGGCTTAACTAGTTCTTTAAGAAAATGTTTGTTCAAAATGTTCAAGCTGTCACTACATTCTAATATCTTGCTATATAACCTTTTTTTGGCAAGAACTTTATCCTGTCTTGTAGTTCACTTAACTAAACTAAGTAATTAAACTATTTAACTAATCCACATGGTGTCCCAGAAGTAATAGCACATTCAAAGATTTTATATTAGGCAGGAAAGGAATATTACCAATGTACAGAACATAATATTTAAACACAAAACAAAGAAAAACTAAATCAATTCATATTTGAAATAATAATAACACATAGGAATAAATAAATTGTAGTGACTGCTTATTGTTTTGGTAACTTCCCTGTTACAATGTCCATGAGACAATAATGACAATAATGATCTAAGCAGCAATACACAGGATCTTTGAGTAGATCTTTGGATTTACCATGTAATTGCCATGTAAATGAGGCCAAAAAAACTGTTTGGTTTACTGACAAAGTCAATATATTACCTTGTTTCCATGCTCCCCTTTCAAACCTCTTTTTCCCTAAGCACAGATTAAAGAAATCTGTAAGAAAACATTTATGCAAACTTGCCAAATGCGGCAATCAATAGCTGCCAATATAGGAAAATAAAGGTTACCCTGAGGCCACTGGATCCTGGCACTCCTTGAATTCCTTGCTCACCCTGTGAATATATACAGAAGAAAATTGTGACTTTTTTTTTTTTTTAAAGGATGCTTGAACAAACCCTATATGTGACATAGATTTTATGGCGTCAAGTTTACCTTTGTTCCAACAGGCCCTGAGAGACCCATATTTCCCTGAAACCAGCACAAAATAGGTTTTACAGTTCAAATAGAAACAACTGATCTTAAAACTCCATAGAGAGAGAACAAATAGTGAGATAACAATAAAGTGGGAAGTATATTTACACCTGCAATGAATGTAAAATGTACCTTTTCTCCAGGAGACCCCTGTGGACCTTGAACACCAGGAATCCCAACCCCATATTCTCCCTACATAACATCAAAGAATGATCAGTCTACAAGAACTTCAGTTTTACTTCAGCCAACCAAAGGGTTAAAAACCATTACATTTTAACCCTCCATTATCATGTCTAATTAACGTTATTCTGACGTGATACAAGGCATCGGCTTGCAGAGAAGATAATGAACTTACTAACTACTTCATAACTAACTACTGCTGCGGATGAAAGCAACATACTTGTTAACATTAGTCTTTGAATAACTGTAAAAAGTATTTTCGGACTGATTTATCTTCTCATGTCACTGTATTTTTCTTTGTGCTTTGCGCAGAATTGTATCATCACAACTATTCTATTTTAACTTTGCACTCACTTTTTCTCCTTTCTGACCAGGAAGTCCAGAATTTCCATCCACTCCTATTAGTCCAGGTAAGCCTGCTTGACCCTTGTCCCAAAAAAGAACAGTAATACATTATAAAAATGAAAAATAAAAAATATAAAAACCAAATACCAAAATATTTTCATGTATTTTGCCTTTTCACTGAATTTAACTGTTCCAGTTTTACAGTCTTTGTAAATCATCCCCAGGCTGGCAGAGCAAACAAATGCTTTAAGACAGCATTTCATAAAAAGCATAAGCTACCAAGCATACCTTTAATAAGAGTATTAACCCGGTATACTCCCAGTGGGGACTATGTGGGTGATTTACTGATCAATACATCATCTTGTGAAGTGAAGAGACTGACCCCTACTATGTAAACTGTTGGCTCCTGGCCATGGACAACACATTATTCAACATGGATCTGATCGAAGGCAAAGAGAGTGGACCTCTGCTTTATGGGCAGTCCTTTCATTAGTGTATCACTCAGCACTACACATACTGAGGTTAATGTATTGGTACAACATGATGCAATAATTTTAATGAACCTGATCTCATGAAGAATTCGTACAAATTCTAACAAGTGAGGACAATGTGGTTGGATTTCATATAAATGAATTCGTAAGGAAAGGTATGAATGCTAACCCAAACCCAACTCTAACCTTAACCTCTGTAACTTCTTGGTTGAATTGAATCGTTGGAATTATTACTAAATTGCAAGCGTGAGACTATGTTGAGATTAATATATTGAAGCTTAAATGCAAACTTTAGATTAGATATGACTATGGGTATAAAAAACTGCAGAATGATTGGTAGGGTCTAAGAATTTAAGGACTAACATTTTGTCCAACTTCTCCTTTTTCTCCTTTGGAACCTGGCTTCCCACGTGGACCCTGAAAAAAAAAAGAATTTGTTTTAAATAACAAATTTAACTAATCGTTAATTTATAGGAAATCGTTGGGGGGGGGGGGGAAACTCACTTTAAGACCCGGTTCGCCATTTTCACCCTGTAAAGACATAAAACAGGAACATATTTCTTAAGAAAACCATTTTGATCTTCAAATTGTAAATTTCCCAGACATGTTTTTAATCCCAACTTAATCCCATCTACAAAAAAATAAATAAAGTATAACACCAGACAAAATGTTATTCTTGTTTACAATTTCAGAATAATACCTCAATAGATTCATACCTTATAGACAGTTCTTGAACCAATACGAGGTGTGTTTTGAGTAGTTATGTTGCTAAAGAATGGACTACATCAGTAATTCCCAACCCTGGTCCTGGAGGATCCGAGGCATGCACACATTTATGTGTTTTCCCTGCTCTAACACACTCACATCAACTTAGGAAGGGAATGTTAATTAGCTGATTAGTTGGATCAGGTGTGTTAGAGCAGGGAAAACAACGAAATATGCAGGGCAGGGATCTTCCAGCACCAGGGTTAGAAAACATAACCAGCCACAGCAGTTATACACATTCTTACGAGTCCTCCTCCAAAAAGTGTCAAATGTTCTCTAACTTAACATGTTACCTACTTAACCTTTTATCAGCAATTATTATCTATGCTTTCTAGAAATATGGGTACTAAAGGCACAGTTAAGTAAAGAAATCTGTAATTGCATATTAACTTAGAGAACATTTGACACTTTTATATTTGAGCCAATATTCTAACACCGTTATCACATTTCAGATTTTCCATTTTCATTTCAAATTAAAAGTTTGCACACATTTAAATTATAATTATCTGTTTTTTCATATTCTCCACATTAACATACATATCCTATAATAATTGATTATAGGACAGTTTTAAAGCATAAGTAATCATTAAAAAATGGTTTTAAGCAGATTTACTCAAAATTTACTCGAAAAAATGACTGGTACTGTATGCGTTGCAAAACTAATCGAATATACAGTACATTTAAAAATAAGTAAAAGAGTGCCTGAAACAGTCCACATAACTTTTTTTTTACTTTAGTGATAATGATATTAAACAAATAGTTTGAGCAAAAAACAAATGAATGAAATCGAAGGGGCGATAATGAGAATGATTTCATTTGCATGAGGATTTCATTCAGTGTTTTTGGTCAATTCCTTTTAAAACCTTACCTTAAAGACTAAACTTTGGAATATCTGTCTAAATCATTTACCTTTATAGAAATGCCTGGAGTGCCGGGTGTTCCTGACTGCCCAGGAAGCCCTGGAGGTCCTGAGACCCCTGGTACACCTGGAGGCCCTTGAGTACCCTATTATGCAGAAAAAAATACAATATTTAAAGCACTTATATTATGATCGTCACGAAGACATGCATACGTCTAAATCATTTATGCAGTGAAAATGTGCAAGTGAATGTGAAGTGTTAAAAAAGGCATGGGAAGTATGCATTGTGACAAGCAGACTTACAGATGATCCTGGTTCTCCTTTACGTCCAGGGACAACGTCCATGCCTCCAATTGCATATCCAGGTTCTCCCTGCAAAGGAGATAAAATGCCATTATCACTCAGTGCTACATTTTTACCAATTGAAGACAAGTTCAAGGAGCCGTAATGGAGCAGTACGAGTTAACTGTTATGTATATCATATTCATGAGGATTCTGCTTTTGACTCTCTCAACTCAGCTGGATAATTTGTTCAGCGTTTAGTACTTTGGCTAACAACAGTACGTTGAGCTGTTCAGCACAGTAAAACTTACCCTCTCCCCTCGCTGGCCTTTTGGTCCAGTATTGCCAGGTGGTCCCTGTAAAATAAGCCCAAAAAAGCAACATTTTGAAAGGCATGAAATAGGGAGCATGTTTGTTTGAAATGCAGATAAAATGCAAAAGTCAATTAACGTCAGTTATTTACTGCTTGTGATAAAAGCAGTTTCCCATTGCGTATGACTGACGAATCGAAGCTTTCTAGTGTTGAACAAAATACTGTAAATAACATTATAGATATGTTTTTTTATTCAAGGGAAGTGTTGTGCTGGATTTTTTTTTTTTTACCATATCCCCAGAGACACCGGGAGAACCCTGTGGAGAAATTATACATGCTATATCAGGACATTATAACAGAAGATATTTTTAATGTCAGGGCAGAATTCAAAGTATTAATTGACTCTTTTGACTGGTCATTTCTTTACCCTTAGTCCAGCAGAACCAGGAGGTCCAGTGCGACCTGGTCTTCCCGGGACCCCGGGTATGCCATCTGTCCCAGGAAGACCCTGAAGATAAATTAATAGACATTATACATTATACAATTACAAAATTAAGAACACTAAGTCACCTTAAAATGAAATATGTTCATAATTATATATTGCTGACAAACTCAAATTTTAACAGTGGTAGCGCAGTACTAAAGTGGATACATCAGTACATTAGTAATTATTCATTTAAATTATCATCAACGAACAATTATCAATTATCAGGAAATGTCTGATTACCTTATTCCCTTAATTGTGGTATGTAAGAAGTTTGCTTGCCTACTATTGGTCTTAATGAACCAATCGGTGAATGTCACTTAAACAATACATTACTAATATCAATTTTAAGCAATTATAAGAAAAGTAGCACTTAGATTTTGTCATCATGCTTCATAATAGACAGTTTTCTCTTACTATAGTTTATACTATAATTTATATATAATAATGCCTTTTTCATACTCGTATCTTTTTTTCGAACCATGGCAGATTACATGAACATAACATGTTCTGCATAGTGAACCTCGCACATAAACATTATTAAACAGATATTTTATAAAGCCAAAACAAACAAACGCATGAAACCAAGGCTTCTTTCTAAAACTATTGTCAGTGGATATTTTTACAGAGAGTCACTTTGATAAGACAACAACTTCCATGTGCCTCCTTTTTTGAACAAAACAAAAAGAAAAAACGGGTGGGAACAAAGTGAGCAGAACCAGCAGAGTCACATACCAACAATATCTCTGACACTAATAACTGGCCTACATCCTTTAATCAAATCAAACAACAAACAAGCTGCAACATAACCCATAATTAGTAGGACGGTTTAACTCTGAAAGCATAACCTGAAAATAAAACACTAAGAAGAGAAAGTACTCATTCTTTTTATAGCTAAAGGTGATGAGTTTTGGCATACTGTGTGTACTCACCCTCTCTCCTTTTTCCCCTTTACTCCTCAAGGTGAACGGATCATAGTCAGCACCGTCTAGCTTCGGACGCTATGAACCAGATTCAAACATAAGTTACAAGATGGATGGAATAAATAGCAAAATGAATCCGAATCATTATCTCTTGCCTAACATACCAGTCCACCGTGTCCAAACGCATCCCCCTGTGAGGGACAGACACGTACTATCAGGAATATCACATATTACATTATTCATAATTGATTAAATAAAAAAGTAAATACGATACAATGGAGAAAAGTCGCTAACCTTTTCTCCTTTTTGACCCTGTAACAGAAAATTAAATAAATAAATAAATAAATCAATCAGCTAGATTCAAATGACAGGTTTAGACCACTGAGAGGGTGCAGCATTAAAAATGGTACCTTGCATTGGTTTGGACAGGGACCCTCAGGCTTTGAAATAGGCTCCGGGTCACTTGTGGGTATGTCCAGTTGGGCAGACTATGGACACACACACACACACACACACACACATACACACACACACACACACAGAGAGAGAGAGAGAGAGAGAGAGAGAAGCGGCAGTCGCACCTTTCTCAATATGGACTC
>JAOUQW010000004.1:7792673-7804296 GCA_028565825.1 Olivaichthys viedmensis
TTGGCGGAGCTGAGGTTTGAACCCACAACCTTCTGATCAGTAGCCCAGTGCCCTAACCACTGAGCCACCACTGCCCTATCTATTTCTTACTTGCATTTTCTCATTGAAAAGTATTTCAAATGAGGCCATTGCTTATCATAGTGTTCTGACAAGTAGTGTAAGAATTGTGCTGTAGTGAGTCTTAAATATGGCTATTATAGACAGCAATAAGGATTTTTAACAATGTACAAAAGCAACACAACTTCAGACTGAACATTATAACGAGTCTTAAATTTGGCTGTTGTAAAAGACAACATTTTTGAAGATTTGTTTAATTGATTTACGTTTTTAAAGCAATTTTTACTCGAGCAGTTGGAGTGGTGGGGTCAAGAAAGCAGGTGGATATGGGTGCGTTTCCAATATGCATATCATGCATCTTTATAGATTCTTGCATTTTTCATGAGAGCAAAGTTGTAGAGATGTCCCAAAGCCGTTTTAAGTAGTTCCTTGGGCATTAAAGGCAATTTATTATTCAACACTTTGGTTGAGAATTACTTGTTCGGATGCTTTATTAAAGCAAATTTGAAACAAATTTTTTTATCGTGTGTGTGTGTGTGTGTCGTGTAAGGAAATAAAACAGACGTCAAATGTCGGGCTCAACAATTATTCAGCATTTGTCATTTATTTATGCAATATACAGTTTGTAATATATTCATTTACATCTATAAAACACTTTTTGTATAAATTATACTAAAGAGAGCAAAAAAAAAAAGAAAAAAAAAAGACATATGGTCCACAACTGCTTCTCTCTGAACCAAGTACTGTAGTGACAAAAGAATTTGGAATTGAAGTTGCTGCAAAGCCACAGGACAAAACGCGTAAAGAAAATGTACAGGGGTCAGTAGTGTATTTTTTTGTTTTGTTTTTATTTACTGAAGTACAGACAGACCATGCATTATTATTCTATTTTTCGGTCCCGTTATCTCGAGGATCCCAACTGATCTAGAACTAAAAGGTTTATTAAGATGGTAAACGCGATTATTAGGCTTCTTGATGGATTTTACCAGATTTTTACCAGTTGGTCAAAAGTTGTGACATCTTTAAACCCTTGAATGCGTAACTTGGGTCACTAACTCGTCCATTTTTTTCAGTTAGGCCCACACCTTCGCAGTATTCCTTAACCTCATTGATTTCAACAATTTGCCAATACCGAAATTGTAAACAATTATTGGCAAATTCTGTTAGTGGTTCTAAAGCACATTCTGTAATGCCAATGTATCAGACAAGTGCCAAACAAAAGATGAAAATTCTACAAAATACATTTGATTTCATTCATGTGGTATTGTCATTAAGCCATTTCGACAGTTTTACACTATCGTGGCAGTTTAGACATACAAGTGCTGGGTTGCTAACAACCCAATGTGTGTACAAATGATTGGTGTAATTGCCTAATTATTGCCTACTAATGAGAAACAGTTCAGTAACAGCATTTAAAGAATTGTTTCACTAACTTTGCCCAGCAATCACTTAGTTAGAGCTGGGTGATATATATATATATATAAATATAAAAATAAAGTCTTGTGCTAATTATTTTAGCAAAATACCTCCAATTATCTGACAATAGCTCGCTTTATTTAGCAAGTTATTGTCTCCACAAAAGAGGAATTGGTCCTGCTGGGTGCTTACACGTTACATTAAACATATTAAATAAAAAATGTGCATGTAGCTGCAATTAAACTATCAACAATATCGAAATTTCACTTTCGAGTATTGCCCAGCTCTACGCTTAACTATGCTAGCCCGCTAACGTTAACTCTATAAGCTAGAAGCGTGACTGATGTTTTAATAAGGGACAATAAAAAAATATAATGCATCGCCTCTCTGGCCTCCTGTTGTTTGATAATGAACGGTCTAACGTGTTTTACCAGACAGTGTTAATTCAAGCTCGACCGACTGAGCACCACGGCTTGAGGAATTCACATTCAGGCCTGCGTACTTCACTTAAGCTTGTCCCATTCCTATTCACTTTGGATTCAAGCAAAAGCAACTGGCTTTGTCAGTTTAGTTGACACGGCAATAATACAATGACTTGGCGACAAGAAGCTATTTAATACCGTAAAGGAGGTCCCGCTGGTCAATGCTGAACCAATGGCAGCTTTACCATTTCAGTCAAAAACCGCAATAATCATATGGCAACAAGAAAGTGTTAAATACTGTAAAAAATGTGCCGCTGGGCAAAAACTGGTTTCCTGGAAAGCAGATGTGGCCCAAACATGGATCAGGCGAGTGCTGATAATCGGTTCTACAATATGTTGCAATATTCCACATGCACAATATTGTTATCGCAAACACATTGAGTGGTCACTACCCCTGCATCCCATTTGGTAGAAGGCTCCCTAGGTAGGCAACATTAATAGGCAGCATTTGTGCTCTTTAGATAAAGTCCCATTCAGTAGGGAGAATAAGGACACCTTAGTGCTATAAGGTTCTATCTGGGCGAAGAGCCGTTCTGAGATAAGGGGCTTCAACATTTGGACATTCTAGCTAGCAAAACTCAAAAGTAGTGTAATCTACATTTGCAGCTCGACAAGGCCGACACTTTAAATTTACTTCAAATTTATATTATCAAAATTCTGAGACGGTTATAAAGTGGATTTTTGAACACTGGCCAAACACAGAACCTTATTATTCTGTAAGCTCTAATACTGTTTGGTTTTATAAGGTTCTATCTGACTGTCTCATTAAATCAAGCCTTCAATCTTAATAAATTACAAATAAATGGTAATAACTCAGGGGAGAAAGACATTTTAAACCTATTAAGACCACATTAGGATCATACATACATGACGTTTGACCATAGAATTTCATTTTAAAACATTTAACAATAACACTATCATATTAAAATACATTCGAATATATAGTACATGTTTCTGCGCACACACACACACACACGCACACACACACGCGTCTTCCAAACTATCATGAAGTCTGCTAGCCGACCTTCAGTCCCAGATACACTGGAAGGTTTGACAATATTAAGCATATTGCATGTAGCTAACTAATGTCGGTAATATTTAATGCTAAGGTTATCTGACGTCAGCGACAATATTAGCGTTCTGCTGCGCTGAAGACTTTCTAATGTGCCAGAACGTTTACACATAATAAGACCAGCTGAAAGTTTCTCTCTCTTCTGGCTCTCCATACTGAGGTTTCGAGTCAGCACGTAAATAGAACCTGTGTTGCGTATTCATCCTGGGTGCTGATTGGCTGGCAGATAGAACCTTATAAAACCAAGTTTATCTGTGAGTTTGGAGATATTGAATATTTGAATATTTTTTTCAAATATTACACCAAAAACTTACACTAAAAAAAATAACTCCACAGGAGAATAAAGTTTCCTCCAGTGATGAAGTTTATGCGGTTAACTCATTTTCCACCAAAATGCCAGATAGAACCTTATAAAACACTGAGGACACGCGATGTCTTCTAAGGTCCCTTATTTTAGATAAATGTGAAGAAGCATCACCTTTTAGTATAGGAAATCCCATCATTCTGTTCACCGCATAAAGAGTCCCATTAAAGGTCGAAAAACATGGCGGACAGAACATTCGCTTCGAATGAGGAATCATTTTTAGCTGTGAAATATTTCAGAAATACAACACTGTGGTAATATCATAAACTGTGATAAAAAGGTTAGGCAATAATCGCAATATGATTCGTTTAATATCGGCACATGCCTGCCAGTTATACCACTGACATTTTAACTGGTTAATACTGTATCAAAAATAATCCCCTTTACTCCCTTGTCACATATCTAGTGATCATTCATTGGACCAGCAAAGGCAACAGTGACAAATAAGGGAGCATAAAAAAAGGGAATCAGAGCCATGCAAATTTCTTCACACAGCAGATAATGAAAGGTAGTCATCAAAAGTTGAAATAAAAAATTACAAACAGCTTAATTAAACTACACAGCGTAGTTTTAGGGCATTGCTGGAATACAGTCATTTCCCACTTTTTGCTAATATCAGGACTAGCCATGTGCCGATAATCAGTTACAGCATACACCGCAATATTCAATATGCGCTTGCAATCTTACTATCATAACTTTTTATAAGACTTTTCTTTATTTAGTCTTTATACCTTTTGTTTAATTTCAAAAAAAGTGCCATTGTTATGCGAAAACCAGGCTAGTTCGTCTTTATACCTCATCTTTTGAAACACACCAGCGCGATAATATCGTGAGCCGCGATAAATGCTTCAGCAATTATCGCGACGTGAAAATGTGATATCGGCACGCGCCTAATCGGGACGTTTGAATTTGCGTGGAAAATGTCCGCCTTCAACATGTCAGTTTAAAAATAGACAATCGAGCAAGGCGTAAAAGCATTCCAAGGCTTTGTATGCAAACGACTCGACTGGGAGCACGACGCAGAGCGTTTCTTCGGTTCTGCAACATCATTCAGTGTATAATACTGGACAAACATTAGTTACGAGGAGAGCGGACGGTTTTCCGTTACGTATAGTAAAAAGCATGGGTCAATATCGATATGGAGCTCTCTACATCTTTATATATATCTACCTTTAAAGTAGGTTCTGAGTGATAAGGCCGGTGTCAATTCGCACTCGCGGCATGGCTGAGAGATACAGTAAACAGTGCAAACAGGAAATCCATGTGCCAAGTGACTCACTGGTGATTCTAAAGTTTTAGTGCAATACGACCACCGTCTCGAAATAAAGACGCACTTCAGGGAGTTAGACTAGTTCTCGGGGGTGGGCGATATGACAATATGATATCAATATCGTTAATGCAATATGTTGTCATACACTTTTCTGAGAGTATGACAGTTAGAACACGACCGAAACATTTTGTCCTGATTTCCTCTCCTTTGACTCACGTGTCTGGTTTATGTGATGCTTATTTCCGCGTGACCGACGCCTCTGATTAATACGCGAGCTGTACTTTTATGGAAATCCATATTTTAGCGTTTCTGTAAGACCTACGTTATCAGGAGTGTGTCCCACAACGCTGGCAGAGGACATATGATCGTGAAAGTTTGTAAAGGTTCTCATGGCTGAGTTCTAACATGAGAGTTAAGTAATTTTGTCAGACAGCAATGAGACAGTTAATGCCAAACCTTCATGTGTCATGGGTTCTAAATGCAAATTAATATGGTCTGTGGTTTAGCTTAATTGTTGATCGGCTGGTTGGGAATAACCAGGGTCATGTTTTGGTTTAAAATATGGTCTCTCTTTTGCGTAGGGAGAGAGAACGAAAAAAAAAAGCATGCACCACAACAGTCCTTACACTGACCTACTCGCCGCTGTTACGGTAACAAGTAGCTGATTGGACGTTAATGTTTCGTTTTCTCCTCCATTTTCCTGTTTCCTGTTTCCTTTTCTATCATGTGGCTCCTACTGTTTTGTTGGCGATATTTGAAACAAAAGCCTGAGTGACACTAAATATTGGGCACTGCGACAAAAGTATCGCGATGTGATATTTTCGCCGTATCGCCCAACCCTGGTAGTTCGATCTGCGTGTCCGATACAACACTTGTGACCGCTGTCATGATTCCCGATAATCACGATAAGAAAAAGAGAGCGTGTGAGAGAGCGATTGAGTGCTTGGGGAGAAAAACCTTCACATGAGTAGAAGTACACATACTCGCATTTCAGAAATTGTGTTTCGCCGACATGTAAGCCTCCTGTCAAACCGCTAAACCGCGTTCGAACCGGTATTAAAAAAACAAAAATCAAAACAAATGAAAGCTCGAGAGCAAGCCAGCAAGCACAGCCACCCGACTGAAAAAGAACGAGCACTTTACAAAATCAGAAGCACACGCAGCTCACTGCATATAGAAGAGAAATAAATACAAAATAAAGCCGACCAAGACTTTCGGGCATCCGGGTCACTAAATGTCTGGTAGTAGTGAGTCAAAGCGCCTGGACTTGCGTACCTACAAGACATTTCTCTCCTCATCAAGGTTATAATACAAGTCCCGTCGCCTTGCCTCACCACTCCTAGACGCTGAAAACTAAAGCGGGAAAAGGCGAAGCTTCCGTGGAGTGTGTGTCTCTCGTACAGAGTCTGTGTTACAAGCCTCATTGCGGTAGGGGCACTAGGACCTCGACGTAGTTGATGGGAAAGAAGCCCGACTCGCCGTTAATCATCCCCTCATACCAGTTCTCGTCGATCTGATTGGTCAGGATGATGACGTCGCCTTCCTTAAAACCAAGCTCGCCCTCATTCTTGGGCTCAAAGTCGTAGAGCGAGCGGCAACACGGCTGGTCCATGTGCAGCTCCAGCTCTGTTTCGGTTAGAAATAATGATGATTAGTTGTGAGTTAACTGAAGTATATCGAACTATACATCAAATTAATGACAGAAATGGTAACAAAGCTTCTCTTTATTTTTTTTTATTTCTAATCTGTGCACACACATCCGCCCGCAGGAGGATCCCCAAGCATGGAAAGGGACTTTGGGGCTCCATTTCCATCAAAATTGTTTAAATTGCACCAAGCTAAAAACCGACTGCCAGATTACTGAAGCTGCGACTTAAAAGTTCTCAACAGTGTTGATGTCCATCTTAACTTATCCAGCTTATCTTAAACCCGCCAGAACCACATTCACCTTCTTTAATGTGATTGGCCGACTCAGAAGAATTGACACTCATGATGTGGCGTACTCGGCACTTCCTTCGAAAAACGTCAACAATTTTTGCGGCCCGAAACAGTATAAATAAACATATTTTCGATTATTTTGGAAATTGGTACCTAACTGGCTGCAGCAGGATACGACCATAAAGCAATTCAAGGGTCACAGTTGAATTTCCCGAATCCCCACCACCCCAATGTCAATGTTGGTTATAGCCCTGGTGTACACGAATTCTGTACAGATAGCATAATACTCACGAATGTTCACATTGGGGCTTTCAGACCATGCTGGATTGATGGGAGGTGGGTGGCTGATGTAATCAACTGAGAGCGAAATGTGGAGAGTGAGCATGAAGACAAACACAGGCATACGATGAACATGGGTGTGATCCCAAAACCAAAAACTCATGAATTCTTATCTTAATGGGAGTTTTTTTGGGGGGGGGTTTCCCCCAGTGGAGAAATTGTTTAAGGAACAGCTTGGCCAAAAATGAAATGCACACAACATTCCCTGCAATGTAATGGGTCAGCCAGGACATGTTTGGTGTCTGAAGTCTGCCTCTATAGTTTTGCACTGGCGCTATGACCGTAAGAGCCACCATTTTAGCATCATCATACACACGATCGCACACTCACCTCAAAAGACGTTTGGCTCAATACCATTTGTAGGAAAACAGTTTGACAAAATAACACAAGAAGTCTTATACGACTTGTAAGGATCACTTCTAATGCACAATTCCGCTTTTCAGCTTTGAAAATCTGAAAGCCATGCCTAGTCTGAGTCGTGAGAAAGAGGGGAAAAAAAGGGATTCCGGCTTAAAGATGGCTGCTGCTACTTTTTAGCTCTGTGACATCCTTTTGTCCATTTTTTATCGATAACACTGGGTCATACAGTGTCAGAAACCAGACAGGGAAGTCTCCTCGAGACGATTAGACACTAAACTTGACACAGTTCGAGGCGGGTTCAACTTCAGACGCCAGACATGTCATAGCTCATCGACTACAATTGGGCATTGTGGAAATGGCGTTAATTTTTTGCAGAACCGTCACTTTAATATATCGTCGCTGTCCAATGAAAAACATGTATCTCCATGTATCCTTTTGCGTTTTTTAACTTTTTATCATATAAGGAATATGGGCAAAAAACTCTGTCTACCCCACAGCAGTTAACATCTGAATAACATAATGAATTTCAGATTTATTGTGTGATTAACGATAAGAAAAAGCGTTTTTTCATGTTCCTGAAAAATTGGAATTTTGGAGATACGTGCTTTTCATTGGACAGCGACGATATGTTTGCGTATTCATCGTTAATCAGTCGATTCCCATTTTAACCACTAATGAGCGTCTTTCTGTGACCATATATAGTTTTCTACAAGGCTTTAAATGGTTTTTAAACAAATCTGATATATCTAGTCAGTATATGTTTACTCATAGGTTTACTCAGGGTTTATCAGCAGTGACTGCAATGACCAAAGAACCTACTTTTTCCATTTACACCGTGGTTCCCTTGGATATCTGCAATGGACAAGAGGAGATGGATGAGTTCACAACCGAAATAGTTCCTCAAACACCTGAAAACAAAATTCTCAGGCATATGGCTTGGCAAATATGACAATATGATATCGATATTGTGATACATTAACATTATGATCCACTCTTCTGAGCATCGTGGGTATCTTCAGGCGTCAGTGATTTTATAACCGCATTGTTACTCACTGTAACAAATGGCGGACATTAAAATCCATTTTTGTAGCATTTTTGTACCGATCGTTTCATTTGTCCTCCTTTTCCTTGTTAAACACTTTGAAATAGTGTGATGCATGTCGTGTATTGAATACGATGTCTTTAAGTGTTGTGATATGACTTGTTTGTCACATACACCACTCCTACTTGGCCAAAAAAACGAAACAGAAAACCAAGGGCGGAATTTTTAAAACATTAATTGAATTTTTGAATATTTGGCATCACTGCATAATCACACAAATTAAAATAATTGATATCGATTTATTTGACCTTCTTGCAAAACTTCAAGGTGATAATGAAGTATAAAATGCTAATCCAGCGCCTTGCGTTGGAATTTACAAATTACAGCCCAAAATAGCCGGATTACAGGGGGATTCTGTCTGAGCTGGCAACACTGAATAAGTCGCTGGCGCCATTAGAGATGAACAGTGCGGAGAGCTCTTTTTAACCACTATTTTTTTTACATTATTTATCCCTAAATGTTATATATGCTAACGCAGAAACAGCATTTATGAGTGTAAACAAATGGAAAAACAATCATAAATGGAATAATTGCAAAATGATGTACTGCAGTGCTCAAGGAGTGGATGAGAACAACATTTCATGTACGCAAAACACTTTTCAACAGAGTTCAATGGTACCTGAGGATTTTAGAGAGGACGTGTAGGAGAGGCCGTTGTGCTGATTGCTATCCACGGTCTCCAGACTGGACATAATAGACTTTGGTTTGAACTCTTTCCTGGGTTTGTTGCTCGCTGCGTTTATCCTGCAGGAAAATACCAATCAGCATTGATTACTCCTGATGAACATTGCTCTTTTTTACGCTTTACACAGGATCAACAGTGGAATAATACTAAAAATGCTGGAGGCTTATTTATTTATTTTCGCTCACTGACTCACTTGACCCTGCGTTCACACAAGTGATGATGACGCAACAGGACCGCAATTCCAGTGACAAGCGGCGTATGGATTGAGAGCTTCTGAATTCTATTCAAATTATTTATGGATTGGATTTGTAGTAAAGCGACAAATCCAAATGGTTTATAATAAACAGTCTGGCGTGGGAGTGAAATGACTTTGCTTTGCTGATCGGCACCAATTTAATGGCGGAAGCATTTGCCTTTTTAGGCTATGTGGCAAAACGTAGGCCACCGATTGAATACGTTTAGTATTCGAATGCATTACTGCCGCAGAAAGAGCAAAACATTAGCAGCAGTGCTACGTGTTCGCAAAAACCACGGCAAAGATGAACATTTACGAGGTTTCCAGATTTGTTTTGATTTATTTACCCACTGGAATCTTTGAATTTAAGCCCCTCCAACACGGTTAGGCCGAATCCCAAATGGCTTCCTATTTACTATACGGGCTCACTACATAAGAGTAGAACATCATGGCGTTGTAAAAGCTATGTAGTGCATAATATGCCCAACAAATGCCGTGTTATACGTTTCGTCCTGCGTTCATTCATGCGTCAGCTGTGAACGGCGCAAGCACTTAACGCAAGCGCGTGCATGTGATGCAATACTTGTGTAAATGGCGGGGGGCAGTGTAGTGAAGCGTTCGCACGCGTACACGTAGCCACGCAGCAGGTATGACCCCGACCTATGAGGGAGGCAAACGACAGCTTTTCTTTTTTTTCGTGTCAGGCCGCTCAACTTGGGAATTTCGAGCAGTATTTTTACGAATCGGGTCGTCAATTAGTCAACTCGTCAACCACTCATCCCCATTTCTACTACATCAGTTCCTACCTCACGTTTCATCTGTGTCGTGCAAAAATGACAAGAAAAAAAAAGACTTATTAGAACCGTGGCCTCGTGTTTTCCTAGGTGTTGGGTTTTATTACAATATTAAACAAAATGTAAATGTGTTTTTGTCCTGGGTTCTCGACAGCGTCGGATGGGGCAGACTGCAGAACCGGTTTCATCGTGAACCTCTATGTGCTCGGCTCAATTTAAACGTGAAAAATCTTTTTTTTTTTAAGTGAAATTTGACATAAGCACATTTTAAGCACAAGTCAGCAAAAGGGAATGTGAATGGTTGGTTATCATGGTTATCAAACTTTCTCACCTGCTCTGTAATTTGCTGCTGAGCTCGTCCAGGATGTCGCAGGACTGACGGTGATACTCTAACGCTGCCTCGATCAGCGCCGCTAGCTGACTCACCTGCTCCACCTACAGGCAGGGAAAGGCAGCATAGTTAAAAATACTAAGTAACACCTGATATCAAATAAACAGCAGAACACCAAAAATATGATTGGTGCTTTTGTGTTCTAATTTCTTCTAATAATTCTAAACAAAACACACAAACACGTGTGCCCTACGATAGATCGATCGATAGATAGATAGATAGATACAGACGGGTGACAAATTAAAGTAAAAACCAACATAGGGTCTTGGTAAGGTGTTGGGCCCCCACGAGAACAGCTTCAATGCGCCTTGGCGTAGATTCTAAGTCTCTGGAAGTACTGGAGGAACTCATGGAGAACCGTTCCTCCTAAAGATCTTCCCTCAGGTGGTGTTTTGATGATGCTGGTGCAGAGCCGCTGTCTAACACGCCGCTCCAAAATCTCCCACAGGTGTTCAATTGGGTTGAGAATCTGGTGACTGTGAAGGCCAGAGCGTATCATTTACATCATCATACTCACCAAACCATACAGTGACCTCGTGCCCTGCAGGTGCACTCGTTTATTCAGCTTTTTCCCCTTTAATTTGTCACCCGTCTGTAGCTAATATGTATAATGTATCGTACACTTAAACATCCGTCTGTTGTCCATTACTGACAAAGCAGACGCTTTTAGAATTGAGTCTATAAACATATCGATGTCCACGCACAGAGAACCCACAATGCAGGAACAGGAACGACTTCATGTCATTCGAAAATCTGCTGAACTCACGTCATTTTCTAAGAAGTTAAACATGCTCCTCTCTGCGAGCTCTTTGGATTCCTCGAACTTCTCTACGGCCTGCTTGATCTCATCGTCGGGAATCTTCCCTTGCCGCTTCTTCTTGTAGTCGAAATCTAACCGCCGTCCCTCCAGCTTCTTTAGATGATGCTAACGAAGAAGAGGGAAGACGTTTACGGAACGGTTTCAATGATCAGGTAAGTCACGCTGCAGTCTCCGATAAATCTGAAGGCCCCATCAAGGCTATACTGACCTAACTAACTATCTAATATATATATATACAGTCAAGCCGGAAAGTCTGCACACCCCTTTCACCTTCTCCACGTTTCATTACATTACAGAC